>WNNJ02002729.1:0-92285 GCA_012934845.2 Pomphorhynchus laevis
CTAACGAATCAATAGGTAATATAGCAAAACAAATAGGAAAACCAATCAAAAGAGTATTTATAACCTTTAAAGCTACAAACACAATCGGTCGCCGGTTAATACGGTCAAAATTCCAAAGACAAGGAAACAAAAATATGTCGGGATGTAAACAATGCCAAAGAGCGCGAACAAAATGTTGTGAAAATGTTATTAATGCTACAAAGTACGTTAGCAGCAAAACGAAATTAGAATATAAAATAAACGGCAATACATCATGCGCATCAAACGGTAATGTATATTTAGCAACATGCAGACTGTGTCAACTACAATACGTAGGTGAGACAGGACTTAGCATGAATATGAGACTTAATAATCGCAGATCAGATATAAATAAACAGTTAACACATCGCGACGCGATTGTGCATCATTGTATTTCAGCACATTCAAAAAATTCGGATATTTTTGACTATATCATAATAAAGGATGGTATTAACGACACTAAAGAAAGAAGAATAGAAGAGCAGAGAATTGTAGGTCAACTATTAACAGATACTAATCATGGGTTAAATTCAGAACACATTTACAAATGGGATGTCGATATTACATAATTCCACCTTAAACAATTACTTTGTTTTATTAATTGTTAACTTTATTGTGCTCTCACTCTAGATTGACAAAGCTCCAAAGAGCGAAACGTTTTCAATAAAATTTTGAATCTATTTTGCTTGTGCTGGTGTAAATCGTAAGATAAACATAAATCTATTGTACTCCTGTGAGAGTCCCAGCGATAGTGTACAACGTACAATGCATTTTAATATTGACAATCGTACACCCGTGAGTGTCCTATCTAACAAGCAAAGGTCTATCGTGAGAGCACATTTAAAATTCCTGTTGTATTGCAAAACCCACAACATTACATTGAAAACACTCAGAATTAACAAGCAGATGTGTGTTAATGAACATTTCTTGTCCAAAGACAAATATCAGCATGTTTCAAACAAATTTAACAGAGTATTAAAAAAAACTGCACAACACCTACAAAGAATCATACTGGAATTTTATCAAAAAGCTTTCAACACTGATACATATAAAGATCATTATGATGTGGAACTTTACCAACAATTACTCCACAAAAAAGCCAAAAAACTATCCTGGATAAGTAAGAAGAAAATTACGAAGGATGAATTAGATACGATGAATTTAGTGCCATATAGAACTTTCAAACGTAACCGTGCAAGACAGCTTACTACTCAAAACAACATATTAAATCTTTCAAATACTAATTTAACGAATCTCCAAATTCAAGCGCTTAACTATGGTCATAACTTTAATATCACAGAACGAGAATTTTCAAGATACAATGTTACATGCGCATTAAAGAAAATGTGGAAAAATTCTTGTAAAGATGTATCAAATCAACCTGCCCGAGAGATTGCGAGTAAAATGTTTAATAATCAAATCTTTAAAAAATATGTTTCCTTACCACCAAATACAAAAAGTAAGCTAAATATATCTAAAAATCATATGCGAGCATTAAATGAAATTAAACAGGATGAAAATATTATTGTAAAATTAGCAGATAAAGGATCCCAATTAGTGATATGGGATAAAAATGATTATAAATCGGAATGTCTAAGACAGCTAAATTCGACTACATATGAACGCACAACAAAAGACGAATTGAAACGCACATATGACAGAGTAGAAGAGTACAGACTGAAACACGAATCAATAGGCGCTATCGACAACAAGACATCAAACGATATACGATCGAAAATCCCTTATCGTGCAGGGGTATTCTATCTCTTACCAAAAATTCACAAGGAAGAAAGACCTTGTAAAGGAAGACCTATCGTATCCAACAAAGCCACAGTAACTGAGAACCTCTCGAGATTCCTAGACTGTACACTAAAAAGTTTAATGTCAACATCAAATAGCTATCTAAAGGATACATACAGTTTTCTGAAAAAATTAAATCATCACAAACCAAGCATAGCAAAACAAGACATAATACTAACTCTTGATGTTTCAAATCTTTATACGTCTATTCCCCACGAAGATGGAATCAAGAGAATAGGATCGTTGATAGATCAAGCGGGATGGAATACAAAGAAAAAATCCTTAATTACAGAGGGGCTAAGATTGATACTAGAAGGAAATACATTTGAATTTAATGGATCACTGTACACACAGAAAATAGGTACGGCGATGGGCACACCTGTTGCGCCCACGTATGCCACGCTATATCTAAATCATTACGAACAGCAGTTCATTCATCAATGTACATGGAAACCATTTATATGGTACAGATATATTGATGATATTTTTCTAGTTTGGAAAGATGGTGACGAACATTTAGAACAGTTCGTTAACAATCTAAACAATTTCGGACCATTAAAGTTTACGATAAATAGAACAGTTCCGATTAATTTCCTTGATGTGTCTATTTACTGGGACAATAACGATACATTGCAGACCAGAATATATAGGAAACCCAGTAGTCCTAAAATGCATTTGCACCCGTTGAGTGCCCACCCAAAACACATTAAGATGAATATGATCATAAATGAAACATCAAGAATCCTGAAAATATGTAGTACAACAAAATCACAGCTAGATACAATAGACCATCTAAGAAAGCAGCTCATTCTGAGAGGATATACTTATCGTGAGGTTAATCGATCAATTAATAAAAGTCTAATATTATTAAAAAATTCCAAAAACTTGCCGAAAGAAAAAATATGCAGTGACAATATTTACGTCTTCCCTTATCATAAGGCATTACAATCATTATCATGCGACGCTAACGAATCAATAGGTAATATAGCAAAACAAATAGGAAAACCAATCAAAAGAGTATTTATAACCTTTAAAGCTACAAACACAATCGGTCGCCGGTTAATACGGTCAAAATTCCAAAGACAAGGAAACAAAAATATGTCGGGATGTAAACAATGCCAAAGAGCGCGAACAAAATGTTGTGAAAATGTTATTAATGCTACAAAGTACGTTAGCAGCAAAACGAAATTAGAATATAAAATAAACGGCAATACATCATGCGCATCAAACGGTAATGTATATTTAGCAACATGCAGACTGTGTCAACTACAATACGTAGGTGAGACAGGACTTAGCATGAATATGAGACTTAATAATCGCAGATCAGATATAAATAAACAGTTAACACATCGCGACGCGATTGTGCATCATTGTATTTCAGCACATTCAAAAAATTCGGATATTTTTGACTATATCATAATAAAGGATGGTATTAACGACACTAAAGAAAGAAGAATAGAAGAGCAGAGAATTGTAGGTCAACTATTAACAGATACTAATCATGGGTTAAATTCAGAACACATTTACAAATGGGATGTCGATATTACATAATTCCACCTTAAACAATTACTTTGTTTTATTAATTGTTAACTTTATTGTGCTCTCACTCTAGATTGACAAAGCTCCAAAGAGCGAAACGTTTTCAATAAAATTTTGAATCTATTTTGCTTGTGCTGGTGTAAATCGTAAGATAAACATAAATCTATTGTACTCCTGTGAGAGTCCCAGCGATAGTGTACAACGTACAATGCATTTTAATATTGACAATCGTACACCCGTGAGTGTCCTATCTAACAAGCAACATCATTTTGTATAAATGCCGTATTTTGAAAGAAATCCTGGACCGTTGTTTTCTCAGCTCATCCGTGCACTACTATTATATATACCTCTTCCAACTTGTCACTAACATCCTCAGATATCTATTATTTAGATAACCATCCTCCTTGGTTATCTAAATAATAGTGTTGTCGTCATGATACCTAAAAATCAGGAACAGATACCTGAAAATCTTTTAGACCAATGAGCCTTCTTCTTGCCTTGGCAAAAGTTCTAGAAAGATTTATTTTCACAAAAATTGCTCCACATTTATTTTAATTGAGCAATTTCTATTACATAAAATAGAAACAAACCAATACGCGTTCCATCCTAATGACAGCACGATTAATTAGCTTATTGCAGTACGTCAGTTTATTTTAGATAATCTTGATATCAGCCAATAGTTCAATGAATACATGTAGACTTAAGTAAGGTTTTCGACAATATAGATCATTACATATATTTTTCCATAAACTAAACGATACCTACTTGCCTGCGTGACAATTGAGATTATTGAAATCCTATATAAAATATGGATAACAAACTATTTATTATGCCATTACTTTTTCCAATCGGGAATTGATGTCAACAGGCGTACCTCAAGGCAGAATCATTTCGATGCTTCTTTTCATATTCGTTAATGATGCTAACATTTGTTGTGCCAATTCGCGTTGCAGTAAGTACGCCGATGATATGACTATCGCTAAACTAGCGTGGCAATATCGAACACATTTGTATATCGGGAATATGTCAACCTGACGAAGTGAACTTCGTTAAATAAATTAACATGGAAAAATCAACAAATTTTCATATATATATCTTAAAAAAGTAACGAATATAATTTACAAAACTTTGGTCTTTCCCGCGTAGAACATGCACGAATTCTTAATGTTCTATTAACGGCCAATTTGTCTTGGTGAGCACACTTTGTTGCTGTTTATAGAAAGTGTCTTTTACGTCTATTTCTACTTCGCCACCTTAAATCACTTAGATGTTTATCAAATGACCTACACACTGCATTTTTCACTTTTTCGCTAAGTACTAACATATTCATATCTATTATTTATGGGATGTACCATCACGTGACCTCCAATTCGTAAAGCCGCCAGTCGTATTACCTTTACACAGTTTGAGCTATTCGATAATTTTCTAAAAATACAGTTTCTTAAATGTACAAACGATATTCGATATTTATTTCAACAAATGGTACAACCTCTGGTTGAAGATCAGTCTTCCATTGTACAAACCCTGCGACGAAAACCTTAAATACTTTCACCAAAAAATTCGTACAACCCACGTTCTGAAAGTTTTAAAATCCAAGCTATAAAATTCTTAAACAATCAATAAATTTTGTACAGACATTTTTATTTCCTTATTGTTTTAAACACTGTAAACTTGTAAGCAAATATAGCTGCTTTATTTCATAATTAGGAAGCTTTTTTCATAATCAGGGATTTTGATTTATTATTAAATATTTTTAGAATATAAATTCATGTATGTCACAGCATTAACTATGTAGATATAACTATAAAAATGGCTAGTGATAATGCAAACGATCATTATGTAAAAAAGATTAATGGATAAAGCTATCATTCCACGATTATAAATAGACGAAACATATCCACAGTAAAAATGCATAAGATGGCAGTGAATATTATGTAAAAACATAAGAAGCTTTAGAAAAAAAACATGAAAATTAAAAGATGAAATTTCAAAATATTAAAAAACATTATGAATGCTACTTCGAAGTTGACACTTTTAGAATGGATCAAATTCAGCGAGTGTGAAATCTAACGATGACTTGGCACGTATATTTTGAATTGGTTTCTCCGTGTTACTTGAGGGGATCGGTGTATGGCTTATTTCTCGTTGGTACTCCGTAGATGCTTTAACTTTTGTAGGATCAGATTTAAATGATTCATCGATTGATTGTTTCGATTGAAAACATTCATTCAAGTGTTTATAAGCGTCAGGCAAAGAACCAGAAAGAATTGTATCTTTTGCAGTGCTCATAGAATCATCAATTTTAGATAGAATTTTAATTCCATGCTTCTGTTCACCAATGATATTTTCGAAATCCTTTAAACATTGCAAGGTAGATAATTTTTAGTATTTTAATTCATTTCAAATAACATAAAAAATTGCCTAAAAATAAGTTAATTTAACCTAAAATAGTAAGAAAAACACTATTTAATAATTTAATCTACTTATTTACTATAAAATAGTGTGCCATTTATATAAAAAAATACTAGGTTGTGCCATTTATACAAAAAAAAGACAATCAAAAAAATTGTGGCGAGAAAAAATTAAAATGAATAAAAAATTTCATTAAAATTTCATTGGGTATTAGGCATAAATCGGAATGAAATTAAATTATGTAATTAAATTCAATTACATAGGCATAAATTATGCCTATTAAATTATGAATAATTCCAAAACAAAGAAAGCATATTCAATTAAAAATTAAATGTTTGATTGCTAACTTCAATATTATTATAACAATCGTGAAATGTAAAAATTTAAAATAAAAATAATATTTTACTAATATTTATAATTTATTTATAAACTGTACATTCAAAAATTATAAAATGCTAAGAATTTAAAAATTATGTATAAATTGTATATTTATTAAATTGTATTTAATAATAAATACATGTATTTAATTAATAATAAATTGTTTTTTTGGCGAAGCATCCTCTAGAATAAAAACTCTTGAATTTTATTTAAATATTTCGACTGTTCGTACAGTCCTTTTAAATCTGAAATTTAAATATTAGGATAAGCGTTAGAAATTAAATCAAACAAAACCATAACACTAAAACGAAGACTCGGGAACACTGGATCGTCTAACCCGTAGGTGAGTGTGGTCGCATTTACACGATCTAATCATGCGTCTAATTGTAAGTCTAATCATCTTAGCACCTCAATGTGTTTATTTTTTTTATAGTTTTAGCAATAGTTTGTGGAGGGAGTTTTAAACTCCAATAAAATTTATTTCCTTTCATCGTGTCGTTTGTATTTATGAATAAGGACTCTATTACTAGTCAACGATGTAAATATTTATCCTTATGTAAGATGATAATAAAATTGAACTATATGGTCCGAACAAATATTTAAATATTTATCTAAATAGAAAAATTAGAAAAATATCATGTTTTATAAATTAATTTTATTTTAATATAATTAATAGTATTATTTTTGATTTTATTTTTTAGAACAAAAAATTTTAAGACCTTAAACACACAACGAATTCACGATTGCAGACAAATTCAAGATCGTAGACAAATTCACGATTGCTGAATGTTTTGTGTTTTCCAGTCATAGTAGTGATACACGGAAGAAGTTATTCTTAGTTTTAAACATTGTTCGCTATGCCTATAGGGCGACCGCGTAGATACCGGGCCGTTTCTCCAAACAAGTATACTAATGCTTCTAAGCTTCAACTAGGAGGTCTGCGCTACGTAGATTTACAGCAAGAATGCAAAAATAGAGGAAATACTTATGTAGGTCGAACTCAATAGCTAGTTGAGCGTATTAGATCTTGTGATAATAGACATGCTGTTGAATCTACGGATCTCTTTGAAACCAATAACTCCTTATCAAATAATAGTACCGCTAATTTTAAGCGTGTACGTATCATCAAACTATGCAATGATACTTTATCAAATCCGCAAAAAGATGATGATAATAATAATCCGGCAAGTCGCACTGTAGATATTTTTAGCCCCGTAAAAGGAACAAATTCACGATTGCAGACAAATTCACGATCGCAGACAAATTCACGATTGCTGAATGTTTTGCGTTTTTTAGTCATAGTAGTGATACACGGAAGAAGTTATTCTTAGTTTTAAACATTGTTCGCTATGCATATAGGTCGACCGCGTAGATACCGGGCCGTTTCTCCAAACAAGTATACTAATGCTTCTAAGCTTCAACTAGGAGGTCTGCGCTACGTAGATTTACAGCAAGAATGCAAAAATAGAGGAAATACTTATGTAGGTCGAACTCAAGAGTTAGTTGAGCATATTAGATCACTATATTACACTATAGTCGCACTTTAGCCCCGTAAAAGGCACTTTAAAGGTTGCGGATGATAGGATAATTCTATCAAGTGCTCTTTATTCATATATATTTGATTGGTTATCCAGATTAGACTCCCGTTTAAACGATATATATCTAATTCTTGATAAACTCTTTAATATCCATGTTGATTCTAATAAGGTTGGAAATGAACTATTTCGATCATTTGCAACACAAACAAGTTATGAACATATTATGAGCATCGGTGATACAGAGACTAATAATTTAAATATTTCCCAATAAAGCATCGATGGTAAGATGCCAAGTTCGGTACTATATCCTCCTATCGATGACTCAAACATATCTAGCTCTACAAACATGGATGTGTCAATATTGGCTAACATATCACATAAACATACAACTTCCAATAACGCTGAGTACGTTAGTGAGAGGACTAACAGTTCATGTTTCAAGCCCAGCAATGTTACTTTGAATAACACACAAAACAGAATTCGATGTAGTTATAGTGGTAATTCTAGCAATCCTCGATGCTTTTATAAAAGCAACGGTAACATGACGTCTAATGATACAAATTTAAAATTTCCCAGTCGCAAACAGTGTGTCCTTGTTTTTGGTATTGCCGAGTTCAACTCTTTAAATTCAGCTGCACGAATTGCACATGATTTAGCTGCTGTTAAACATTATCTGCCGTCATTATTTGATCATAATGAGAGGCACATCGTTTATAATATCAGTTTAGTTGCTGCTGTGAGAATAGGTAAAAAACGTGTGATGACACAAGAGTACATTCAAAATCAAATCGAGGCAGGTTACTTAAACTAAAACACACGATGAGTAAAGTGACTATCGGAGCATCAAAAGCGAACAAAAATCAAACGAGTTTCCCATGGAATATGGACGATCTTGCAGGTAATAAGTTGATTACTACTACCATTCTCGACAACAAGGTTATTGTTTTAACTTCTGATGATGTACTGGAAGCGGGGGTACTCCCCCAATCTATAAGCCTAAAAATCTAATTATAATTACACTTTCATAGCCTCATTTAAGGCACAAATTGTTCAATATTTTTCTTAGTCCTTTCGTAATCAATTACACTAATCGAGTTGTGTTTGAATCTGTAAAGTTATATGAAACTGAAATAAAAGTCTCCTTCGCAACTAGTGATCTCGCAACGGAGTACGAGCTATTTTTCAATTCCAACCTAAAGCATTTTGACACTATTTAATTTAAGCCTGTACAGGCTTCTCTGAAGATCAATAATATTCCTCTACATCTAGAGGATAAGGGTGTGGAATCTCTAAAAAAGATCTTCAAACTATCTAGTTTCAGGCAAGTCACGAGTAAAAATGGCTTTAATCTTCCGATAGCGTTCTGCTCCTCCTATGTAGACCAGGCGGAGGTTCTCGCTAATTCTGCCTTCAACCCCTTCCTAGGGAACAATATAAAGTTCACAATATTCGATGCCGACGACATCACCTACCCCCACTGCAATGTGTGTCATCAGTGAGGGCACTGGGGCTCTAATTTTTCTCGCAAAAAAAACGTGTGGAGTCTGCAGCCACGACTCCTGCGAAGGCCTAATGATGGGGGTTAAATGTGGAGCTCAATCCCTCTGCTCTAATTGTGGTGGTGACCACCCAGCGTGGTCCCATAAATGCTCTTTCTTTAAGAAATACAGGAACAGTTTTGGTCGTACAGCTCAAGCCAAGCAAGATTCTGCAAGCTTTTCTACAGCGGCCTCACGCATGTCCGATAAGGACATCCTCCACATTATAAATTCCAAGAATAAATCAGTTATAAAACAAATTGAATGGATAGCGGCCAGTATTATGGCGGCATTATATTCCTCTCCAGCCGTTCCAATACAACGAACCGTGCTTGAGTCCAAAAAGAGGGGCGCCTCGGTCCATGCTGTACCCCTATAAAGATTGATAAGCTTTTAAAGGATAAGGTCACAAGCGCCTCATCGGGACATGAAGATAATGCACGTGGGCCGTGCCCACTCTAGATAGCGTTAGTGGTGGATGGAGAACCCTTCTGTCTCTAGCTCTGTCTAGGGTGGCGGCAATTGCATACAGCTGACTTAACACAATGTAGAGTACTCGTGAGCCTTTTTCACTAAATATCCTTCACTGGAATTCGGGAGGAGCTTCTGCCCTAAGACTCCTATCTGGTAGAGATGCAGGTGTTATAGTCCTTCAGGGGACGCGGTCTATCCGACTCCATCGGGACATTACTCGATTCATCCCTAAGCACATTTGTTCCCACTATACTCCGTACATAACCCGCCTCACTCCTCTTCATCTCAACGACTCTTGACTTTAGTTAAATGCTCTTTAAGATCCCTTCTTTTAAATTATTCTTGTCCAGCCCTTTCTTGTTTAGTAGGTTCACTCTGTAAGAACGGTAAACGCCTCAGTCTAGCCAATGTCTACATCTGTCCAGGGGAGATGTACAAGAACCGTGATCTCCTGGATAGGATAATTGACAGCGGTTATGACATGGTACTAGGTGACTTCAACGACAGAACTCGTGGTTTGTTTAATGCAGCACTCCGCAGATCCAGGAACGGTTATCTTATTCATAAACCTCCGTCCCCCACCTTTAATTGCACATCAACAATTTCACTCCTCGATTTGTTACTGCTCAATGAAAGGTGGTTGTTAAAACCCTTCTGTACGGAGCAGTCGCGCCAACAACTGTCCACCTCTCATGACCTAATTCGTTGGCGGATAGAGGAGGATACGCTGCTTCGTAGAAGATTCCACTTCGATCCGATAAGAGTGGCTTTCTCTTAGGCAGCCATCCAACGCTTCCCCCGAATTGGTAATGAGAGTTTAACCGAATTTAACTCCTATCTCTCTTCGCAAGCTACCGCATTGCTTTCGACAACCTATAAAGGTCGCATGTTTAGTCCCACTCCGACAAAACTCAAGACCTTAGCATATTTGCTCCGTTTCCCAAATTTCTCTGCTTCTGCCAGGCAAGTTCTCTCGAAAGAATATTGGGGCACTATGTATAGATTACAACTGGGTAAGGATAGGGCTAGCATCGCTTCCCTTAATTCATCCCAGTCTTCCCTCTAAAAGATATTCAAGAAGGATAAGTTTGTCTGTTGGAGGGATAGAGCATTGGGTTGGATAGGTAGTATAGGTCTTGATAAAGTTTTTGAGGAGTCACTATCCCTACATAATTATGGAGCCACTCAATCACCGCAACCAATCCCGCCTTAAAGAGACTTCAGAAGTAGAGACTTATCTGTAACAGATATTCTCAACGCCTCGGGGTCTCATCCAGGCACCTCTAAATCCGTCACTCCACTCTCTTCTCGTGTCTGTCAGCTTTTGACAGTCGAAAAAAATAAGGGAGGTGGCCGTTACAATGCAATTAGCCACCCCATCTGATGTGGCCGGCATCAACATTAGCAGGAGAATTTTCATACCTAAAAAGTATCCGGTCTCTTGCTCTAAAGACCTGCGGCACATTTCGATTCAAAATTCCCTCGTCTCGATCTACGAAAAAGCGCTTGCGCGTAGAATCCGCATTCATCTAGGTAGGCGTAATTTAATCCCACCAGGTTTCCATAGGTTCATCAAAGGTCGCTCGGTCCATTCAGCGTTTGGTGAAGTGCATCGGTTTTGTCAGGAGAATAGTCATCAACTCGCTGTGGCTGTTTTCCTTGATTTTTCCGCTGCATTTGACCGCATCTCCATTCCTTTTGTGATTTCTTATCTCAGGTCCCTCGGGTTGCATGCCAGAATTGTTAGCAGGGTGGAGATACTGCTTTACACCAAGCGATTATTTTATGAAGACAACCCTGTTGCGCGTAGGTTCTACCCTATTACAGGTGTGCCTCAAGGCTCCCCTCTCTCCCATCTTATTTCTTGCTGCCTCCATTGAACTCTTTAAAATATTTAAACGCGAACAACGTCTAGTGGTATTCGCTGATGATACCACAGTCATGTTTTCTGAGCGCATGTGCAAAGACGTTGTCTCGGACATCAGCCATTTCTTTTTAAGATTAAAAGATCAGTTACCCATATCAAACCTTATTTTAAACACAGCTAAATCGCAGGCGGTTGTCTTCCATGGCGCCCCTGCAACAAAACAAAAGCTTAAAAGATTAGCACTCTCTGCCCTCTCCTCAATTTTGATTAATCAACCCTTCCCTGTCTACGAGTCGAGTAAAATACCTGGGGTTCCCCGTTACGGTGAACTGGTAGGCGAAAGCCAACCTGGATAGACTTAAACGTATCCTGAAGAGAGCTAGGTGGGCCCTGAAACGGGCCCAGCATCTGTCATTAATAGGAAAAACCCAGGTGCGCATCTGGGGCACATTGGCTATCTCGGGATTAGTCTTCTTTTCTATAGGACGTCCCACAGAGCAAATGTTAAGGTTTCTCAAGCTGCTCATCTCGCGTTTACCCAGCATAGTCCGCTCCGATTGGACTCTTCGGGGGGGGTGAATGACCCCGGGTGGTTCAGTCGAAGGGCGGCGTGTTGGATTGGCTGTGGGTCTCAGATCCCTCTGGACCTGAGGTTATGATGGTAGAAAACATTAGCAGAAGAGTCAGGAAGTTGTTATGACTTGTTTTCTTTTTATTTTTTACATAAGTTAACTTATTTATCTATGTATTATTTTGTTTAAGAAAATCTTTATTATTACTTAAACTGATTTTTCCGACAGTAGATCAGGCAAAGGAAGTTTTATTACGACGCGGTAAATCAAAACAAATGAATTTTCGCGTATTAATATTTTCAGGTAAATCATTGGAAGAAAGGATACGGATGTGAGAACTGAAAGAAGAATTACAAACACGTTTAGATAACGGAGAGCGAAATATAAAGATTCAGGATTTTCGCATTACTCACCAAAAGCGAAAACGTTTGAGGCATATTCCAATAATAACTCTGAATCTAGTAGACGAGAAGATATCACATCTCAATAATGCTGCAGCTGTGTACGGGACAGATATACTACTAATTACCGAAACATGGTGCAGCAGTTAAAATGTAGATTGTGCAAATGTTGAAGGATTTCAGTTGCACTCTTGCTTTTGTAGAGTAAAGGGAGGTGGTGGAGTTGCTGTATATGTTAGAGAAAGTATTGGATTCTTATCAAGAATATTGTCCTTAGAGATCACATATGACGTTGAATACTTAGCTGTTTATTTATCCAAGTCAGATAATCACAGATCATTTTCACTTGTGATAATTGTTGCATATTGTCCTCCTTCAGTTAAATCAGACATAGTTGTTGAAGTTTTGGAATCACTAATTAGAGAGTTAATGAACACCTATGATTATGTGATACTTGCGGGTGACTTCAACCAAGTTAAATTTGGTATTGTTGGCAGTGAGATAGGCTTGCAACAGATAGTACCCTCCCAACAAGAAAACATGCCTATTTAGATAAAATTTATTGTAATTGTGAGTCATTATGTGCAGAAGTACGGCAGTGCGCACCACTTCATACATCTTATCATTGTGCCGTATTGGTATTACCTCTAAACCGAATCAAAAAAGTTGTAATAACTAAACACGTCGTTTATGATAAACGGGAACACATGGTTAGAAGAATGAAAGAGGAAGTAACTAACAGTCTTAAAAGCGTTATTTTATTTGGAGTACATAATGCTCATCAGTTAAATGATATTCTTATAAACAGCTTTTCAAAGTGTATACCGACGAACACAGTGACAATTACAAATAAAGATCCTAAATGGATCAAACCTATTATAAAATGTCTATAATTAAGCAAGGACAAGGCATTTAGCCTTGGAAATCTCGATGAAGTAAAATCCATATGTACAAAGTTAGAAAACTTCATTACTGCTGCAAAACGGACATATATGAAAAGACCTATGGGTAATGGTAAGTCCAAGAAATTCCGGAAATCGATATCGAATATAAAATCAAAAACACAATATTCCGACTTTAGAAATCTTCCAAAAAATGAACTCAAAGTGGTATTAGATATGATCAATAAAGAACTTACACCAGAAATTGAAAACATACATTTAGACAAGGAAACATTAATCAATAATACAGACTACGATAATATTATAGTATCGTCAGATGAAGTGTTGCAAGATATATTGAGATTAAAAATAAATAAAGCGTGTGATCCTGATCTTCAATGCTGGATTATTCAGCGATTAGCTGACATCATTCCTCAATCATTGTCCTCTATTTTTACGGATATCTCCGTTTAATGCATCGTACCCAGTTTTCTAAAAACATCACATATAGTAATTATCTCGAAAGTATCAACACCTATCAGTAAAACAAATTATCGTACGATCACTTTAATTCCTATCATAGCAAAACTATTGGAAAGTTGTGTTAGAAGACGTATCTATAATTTATTTGTAATCAATTCGCTTTTCGTCCGGGTGGCAGCACAACACACGCTATGTTGCGCATTCACGAATTTCTTGTGGATCGTCTTGATTCTAAGCAGTTTCCTAAAGTTCAATTATTACAAGCAGATATGTCGAAAGCATTTGATCATGTTTCCCATCAACTACTGCTAGAGAAGCTATCAAAAACAGTATTTTCTTACTGGCATCTTAAATTCATAAAAGTCTATATTTTTTGAGAAGCTTGAAAATACTTGGAGCATTAAATGACCAGTTAGATATAATGTATAAAGCATGCATTCGAGGCCTTATTACATACGGATATCCGATCTTTGCTAATATGCCGTCACATATTTTAAAAACTCTTATGTCCATTCACACGCGCAGACAACGTATATGTGGAAAAGAACTGGTTACACTTGAACTTTTTCTTAAAAATACCATTTCGACAATAACAAAACATTCTTTCTTCCGTGTACTTATTTCTGATTCTACCCATTGTGTACTTAATGTCAATCTTAGATATGTATTATGTAGGCATCCAATCTACAAAATAGAGCACGCAGCAGCTGAGCACTTAAGACGAAGCTTCTTATTTCAAGCTCTATCATACTTACAAAACTGTTAAAAATTTCCTTTTCATGACTGTTTTTAATAACTATGTTGCTTGCATTCGAGTGGCTAATATAGTTGCCACTAGATTGTTAGTATTATTTTGTGATACAAATAAAGGCTTCTTGATTGATTATTAAGCATAGACGACAAGTCAAGAAATATAATAATATATGTTGCAGAGAAAGGAGCGTCATCTTGGCTCACTGTGGAACCCACAAATAATCCTCAATCACGGTCAAATACCCAACAATTGAGAGATGCAATGTGCGTTCGATATAACCTATTTTTACGAAATGGAATTAGTGATATTAGTGGTATTATTTGAAACTAAATTTGGATTCATTCCTTATCAAAATAAGACCTGGTTAAATTGCATATTCGTCACGTCATTCATAATCATTATATCAATTAGCAATATAACAAACTCGATGTTTCACAGTTAGTAATAAAAAAATTAAGTTTGATAAAGACCAATTTGCTTACCATATCAGTCAATTGATTGAGACTTAATTTTAATAATATTGATATGTTTAAAATGATTTTTTTACATTATTCTCGAATTCTTTGATATTGAGGGCTTTAAAGTTTTTCATTAATTCCCAAAAAAATAATATTTAATTCAGAAAATATTAATCATCGAGATGGCTATTTACGAATCCGCGAGATTTCAATAATTTTCTAGAGATTATAGTTTATCATAAGTAATATGCAAATTATGGAAAATCAGTTGAATCCATTTTAAATAAACATATCAAATTATTTTAAAATAATTAAAAATCATTCTAAACGACAATTATAACATAAATTTAAATCTATATTTTTAATTAACAAATTACAGAATCGAGTATATGCAAAATTCACAAAACGAGTAGTCCGAAAATCGTGAATATTGTCATGCGAAAGTCGATATCTCAATAGTTTTCGGATGATAACGGGTTTGCAGCACCTTATCAAGACTAACTCAAATGTAAGGCGCTATATTTATACCGCTAAATGTCGTATAGTCTCGGTAACACTACATATATTTCCAAACTTATACGCTTAACAACCACGTATAATGAATAAAATTTAAATGCTTAATTTAATCCACGTTTAATGTATTTTTTCTGAATAACAATAAATTTACCGTTATTTGTCCGGCGATATCTTTTATTTGATCCTGCTGAGATTCAACGCGTTTTACGAGTATTGTTTCTTTAGCTTTCATTGTCTGCATCTGGTCTGGAATTGAATTTCTTCGTAATTGAGTATTATGAAGCTGCTTCTTTATATCTTGAATTTGCGAATTTTTGCACTGAATATCGCCGTCTAGTTCTTTCAATTTAGAAGAGAGATCATCCACCTATCCTAACAACCAATATACGATAATTTATAAATCGATTATTTACAACAGATAAATTATGAATAAATGATTTTTACCCAATTATTATATTTTGAATTTTGAACCAGGATCAACAAAACATGAAAACTTTTCACAAATAAATTTATTTCATAATCTCTTAATTCAGCTTTAAATAAGAGATATTATTATTTGAAATTTGGAGAAGAATTTACAGAATAGAAAAGGTATTTTTCTAATATAATAGAAAAATAAGGGAATAATTAGAAAATGTATTAAATAAATCAAAAAACGTATCAGATATATATATCATAATATATCAGAAAATACATAAGAAAATGTATTGTTGATGTAATAAGGTAATAAAGTATTAAACCAACGGAATATATGATACATTAGAAGAATAGGTAATCTATGATAAAAACCATAAAAACTAATTTATCTATATATTGCTAACTTCTTAAATTAGGCATTAATTTCAAAATTTGAAATTTCGTAATCGTCAAAATAATTATATCCAAGCTCAGCGATATATCAATTAAATATTACAAAGTTTGTACTAAAATGGTGTATACAGAAACTCACAAAATTTAAAAATCAATAAATATATTTTATACTATTTTACTCTGAAAACGTATACAATAAAAATTCGTTATTTTAAAGGAATTATTAAGAGGAGGATTAATGATAGAAGACTGATTGCATAGTAGTTCCTTCATTAATTCCATTGATTCCATCGTTCTCTGTAGATCATAATTCAAGAGTTTTTCTAATACGAATTTTGAGCACCATACGATGTAGAGTTAGTTCCTTCATTAATTCCATTGATTCCATCGTTCTCTGTAGATCATAATTCGAGAGTTTTTCTAATACGAATTTTGAGCACCATACGATGTAGAGTTTAGATTATTAGTATCAGATTATTGTACAGTATTACCTAAAAAGTTTTAACACTTCAGATACTGTGTTAATTAGATTGCGACCAGTAAACGCTTCCAGAACTCGTGATTTTTGAATTGATGTCAATTAAATTTCAATCTTATACGGATTACATGAAGAGACGTCTAGGACGTGCTTAAATAGTAAATCTTTATTACTGTCACAGATGTAAATGTCCCTTTAATTTACCTGAATCTTTAACAGCTAATTATTGAAAATACACTTGTTAATAATCGTCTACTTAGTATTGATTCGATACTTTAATGCAATTTCTTATTTGCAACAATTTTGCTTCCAAATTATGTTTTAATTTTATTCTATTATTTTTTATTTTAAGTCCAGAGGACGATAAAACCGAGACAGCCGACTCGGTTGAAAATGACGATTAATTTGAAAATATTATATTTTTTAATTTTCTTTCTTAAATTTTATTTAATTTTTTGCTCGTTGTACTTGTTCTTTTGGATTAAATACAGAAAATTTCGCTACATAAAATAGCTAAAATGGTGAGTTGAGGGAACTAATTTAATTATCGGTACTCCGTGTGGTGTCATGATAGTTCTTGCATTTTATAATTTTTACATAAAATAAAATATTGTAAATTTACATCATTAGACGAAACTGTTAATACAGACGAAATTTGAACTTTTACAATTTATGCTAATTGACGAGAAACTTAGTTTCTTTCGTTTAAATATCTATTTTGTAGAAATTTTTTTATTATTGTTACTCCTTATGGGTATGTGACATTTTTTATAATAATATTGCCTTATGTATGTAAAATAACTAATTTTAAATTTATTAATAGGATGGAATCAAAGAAACGTCAATTTATTCGATAAAAAGGTTCATCCAATATTTCAATAGCTGCTGTAATCATCATTAAGAACTACTGTTTCACAACAGGCAAAATTTTCTTATCAGGAACTACTAAGGATGACAGTAGCAGCTATTGAAATATTGGACTGGAACTTTTTATCGAATAAATTGACGTTTCTTTGATTCCATTCTATAAATAAATTACAATTAAAAGAAACAAATTGATATTTTCAAAATACTGCTTTTAAAGTATTTAGGGTCTGGCGAATGTTAAAGTGATTAAACTCGAATGTTAGATAAATTTTGTTTGGTTATGTTGTCAAAGTGATGTTTGGGTTAATAAGTATACAAGCCATATTGTATATTTCAAAATTTTGAAAAGGCTAAGATTCAAGTTATAATGTAGCTTGTGTAACTTGAGTTATAATGTAACTTAAGTTATAATGTAAATTTTTAAAAGTAATAGATTATTGAATATTGTAATTATGGTGGCTAATATATTTACTTACTAAATTAAAGGATAACTATATAATAACAACTATTGATAAAGCTAGTAATAACTTTGTCTTCATATGCAAAAAGCTTTATTATGATATACTAATGAAAGAGGTTAATTCTAATGATTTAAATGTAAATCCAACATATGAACGTAGTGAGTTGAGTTTAGAAACAATTATTACAAGTCACTGTTCTATAATGGATAAGAAGGGTATAAAAATTGAATCAGATAATAAAACTATACCTATATTATATTGGAATCCAAATTTACATAAAAATCCAATAAAACCTAAGTTCATATGTAGTGCGTTTAAATGTACATTAAAACCACTTTCTGTCTATATGAATAAAATACTTAAAGTAATTAAAGCACACTTCAAAAAATATTGCAAGGTAATCGAAATTAATACTGGTATAAAACACTATTTCAGTATTAATTCTACAAAAGAATTTTTAGAACAGACAAAAGGAATAAATTTTCAAAATATAAATACACGATTTTAGTACGCTTTATACAAATCTAGATTTAGTAGATATTAAAGAAGCGTTAGTAAAATTAATTAATCTTATATTCGGAAAAAGATATACATATATATGCTATAATAACTATAACGCCTATCTAACAAAAAATTAAACCATCAAATAAATATAAATATATGAATAAATTTAATTAATAGAATCCTTAAATATTTTAACAAATCAAATTATTTATTATTTATAATTAGTTAATTATTTATTTAATTTTTAAATTTAAAATTTTATATAATTTTTTAAAAGTTATTTAATTATTAATTATTTAATTATTTTAATTGGTTTACTTTTATAATCTACAGATAAGATACAGATTAGATTATATCACGTTTTACTTGAGAGAGAGAAGGGTCAGTAACACCTTAATCGCCTTAATTAAATTAAACATAATTATTAATTTAAAATATACGATTTAGTAATTTATAACTAAAATATTTATTAATAAATAAATTTAAATTAATTAAGTAATTTGGTAATTTAGTAATTTATTAATTTTTTTAAAAAGAATTGATACAAATTGATATATTTTAAAATACATAGGCTCAGTTAGCTGATCTGAGTTAGTTAAAATGAAAATTAATGAATTCTTAAGTTTAGATTTTTTAAATAACGATTTTTACTGTTATCGTTAGAGCTTATCGAATAATAAGATATTTAATTATATTAAATAATTATAATTATTTAATTATTTATTATTTAAATAATTAAATAATAAATAATTTATTATTTATTATTTAATAAATTATAAATTATTATTTATTAATAAATAATAATTTATTATTTATCGGGGATAAATAATAAATTATTTATTACTAATTAAATAATTAATTATTTAATTATTTATTATTTGGGGGTGCTTCGCCAATAAAACAATTAATGAATTTTTAACTTGATTAGATCAGTTTGGATTTTTGTTTAAAAAACAATTTCTATTCTATATAGAAATCTAATATAAGATTTAGAATCTAATATAAGATTCTATTTGCATCTAATATAATAATCTAACGAGGTAAAATATTACCAGCTTTATCGCTTAGTAATTTCTATTGACAACCTTTGAGCAAGACATAATTCAAAAAAGTGATTTTTACAAAAATATTTCCTCAACATTTTAAAATTTCAAACAAATACTTTTTTTCGAGTTCCCAATTGTTGAATTACCTATTCATACAATTCGACAACCTGTAAAGATTAGGTTATGCGTTATTGTATTATAAACTAAATATATCAAAATAACTTGATACATGGAAGAACTTGTTTCGCTTCACATATTAAACAATGATGGATTTAGCTAACGATGGTAATATAACTACCAAATGTTACTTCATTATATACTATTTATTAATTAAGAAAAAATAAAATTTAATCATATGAATATAAGGTAAGTGTTCTTACCCGTTTAGCAAGATTTGAAAGTTTTGTTCTAGCTCGTTCAAGGTTAGACTCTTTTTCACATCTGGTGGCGTTTAATTCCTTTGCAGTTCGCAATGCAAGTTCTATTTCAGATTCAAGCCTTGCCAGCTCACTTTTCTTCTCGACTATTTTCACCTTATACTTGCTCAGCTGAGTTGATCGCATCAAACTATTCTCACGTTTTATCAGGTCTACCTGCTTTGCCAGTTTTTCGTTAGATGACCGATTATCGTTCAGTAATAACAGACCAGATGTTCTATCAGCAAGATATATCATTCTCATCGCACGAACAAAGCCAAGTTCGTCAAGACTTCCAATGCAGTTTCTATCGCAATCTGACCAGATACTAGCAAGATTTTCATTACTTAGTCCTGATGCGCACATTATCTGTCGACATTCTTCACCGGATAGTACACCTTTAACTGCAAGGCTCCTAAATTGACTTTGGTATTGATTATCCAAGGATTGGAATGGGTCGGTTATTATTGAGTCATCAGTTAGGTTGAGGAAAGTGCGACAGAACTCATCACGATTTCCAGTGGGGCTATTCGACACAGATGAACAAGGAACAACAAGCCATCTACCATTTGGTTGTTCTTTAGCCAACTTGATAAATTCATTCTCAGCTCTAATTAATTGATTTATCGACGCCGAGCATTGATTCAGTGATGCAGGTAATGGTCCTAGATCAGGAGGTTGAACACATGACAATTCTTGTAGATTTTTACACAATTCATTACTCTGCTGATATTTAGCAATTAGTATCATGGAAAGGATAAATTGTCTACGATCAATCCATCCTCTATCAATGGGATTTACAAAATCCCATATTTTACCTAGTACTTCATTACAAATCAACGAACGCCGAAAGAGTAGAGCAGCTCTTATAGGAGATATTCGGGCATTGCGATCAATATCACACATATCAAAATAATAATTCAAAATCGACGTATGTTCATCAGAAGTCAACAATCTATCAAAATCGATTAAATTGATTGCGTGTTGAAGTTCCATAATATTTTCAATTGCAAACTATTACAAATTCTAATCTATAGAAAAATACCAAAGTTAGCAAGTTTCATAATCTTAGCATTCAACCTGCAAAGCATATTATGTCAAAGAATTTGCAATAAAATTAATTTGCGAATATTAATTAGAATAAAAATAAGGGTTAAGAATTTTCTTAATTGAATCGTAACCCACTTGGTTATAACCCACTTATCGTAGCACACTCATAAATATGTTCATTAAAATATGTTCATTAAAATGAGCAAATAAAACATTTAAACTCATAAGCGGGAAAATTTTATGGATGAGTAATAAACAATATGCTTTGTATTAGAATAAGGTACACTAAATAATCACATTTCATCAGAGGAAATACGTCATTAGCATGTATTTGGTCCCGCTGCTATGTGTCGAGGAATAGTTGTCTAAACTTGATAATAGCGTAGTTCCTCCGGTGACCTCTAATCCTTATTCTTATACATCGTCTATTATTTATTAGTCAATTCAAAACAATTGTAAATACTTAATAATTATAATACATCGTATGTTATTTATTAAATAATTCATAAAAATTGATTTTTATTTTAAATTTCAATTTAAAATAAAAGAAAATATAAATATAAATTGATATAAATATTAATTGATATAAATACAATTATAAATATAAATATAAATTTTACAGAATCTTATAATTTTTTATTATTTATCTTTATTTTATCGTATGAAATTATATATCGTATGAAATACGTAGACTCAGTTATCTGATCTGATTTATTTAAATGTTCGTGGGCAAACAATTATAAAAGGAAAGAAAATGTCCGTGGACAGTAAATTTTAACAAAAGATTGAAAAAATTGTTCGTATTTTTATCTTAGAAGATAATTGTGGTATTTATATTTATTTATATATATAAATTATGATTTATATAATAAAACATATAAATATATTATATAATATATAAATATATTATTTATATAAATTACATAAAATCTTATATAATTATTGATTAATTATATTTATTTTGTTTGTTAATTATATAAAGTATAAAATGGGTAGATGCAGTTAACTAATATGATTATCAAGTCGCTCAGTAAGAAATTACATATTGATAAATTATTAATTCTTGTGTTTGAGGAACAGATTAAATCCGTAATCAAGTAAAAACGATCATTATGAGAATCCCGCGTAGAGCTCGTAGTTATCTCGCGTAAACGTGTGAGGCATTGTTGCTCAACGTGAATAATGACCCTTTAGACCAAGACAAGCGGAAACCCCTGATCTGTTTCCACAAAATCGTGTTTAAACGTCTCAAGTCGCAACCTCAAAGCTGATAACGGTACGCCGCTGTCATCTAAGTTAAAGCAGGAGTCGTCGGCGTTTTCACTAACCGACCCGATTCTACAATATGATTTGGGTTCCGAATGATTGCTTTACAAGCCCTCCAGATCACGAATGAACATTACTATAGAAAAAAGGGTCTTTGATATAGAAACTCTGGTCGAGCAGAAAGTCGCAGACGGTGTTGTTCAAGGTGCAGTTCGTATCGCTTCCAGCACTGACATATTGGCACTTCCAGATGACCATAACACTCAGCTTATGTACTCAAAGAACCCACCACGAGCATCTAGGAGCTAACTATCAGCTCCCATTGTTTGTCAGACGACCTCCCCCGATCATTGTCACTCCGGAAGATATAGTAGCCGCAATCAGGTCATTTAAAAGAGGAACGGCAGGAGGTTTTGACAATTTACGACCCTCCACATGCATAACCTTATCGGTGTTAGAGTGGGATGGAGAAACAGTGGTCTAGTTCGCGAGCTAACTAAATTTACAAACATTGGGCTCGACGGTAGTACTTCAGTCAGTGTCCGCACTTTGCTCTTCTGTGCCTCTCTGCTAAGCTTCCATAAGAAGGATGGAGGTTTACGTCCAATTGCAATCGGTACGACCTTACGCCGTATCGTAGCAAAGACAGTGTCATCCCTGCTTAAACACAATACTGCAACCCTTCTGAGGCCACATTAAGTTAGAGTCGGGGTTAAATCTGGATGCGAGGCCGTCTTAAATGCGGCTCGTATATTCAAGTAGGGATGTTTGCCTAGACATGACGCAATGATTAAACTCTTCTTCACTAATGCATTCAATAACATTAGCCAAGATATTGTCCTCAACGAGACCGCTCTTCATTTTCCGAGTTTATTCCGGTACGTCAGTTCATCCTATGCGTAAGACACATCTCTTTATTATGGTGAATATGAAATATCATCTAGCGAAGGCGTCCAACAAGGAGCCGCCTAGGCCCGATGCTATTCTGCATAACAATTAATCCTATAGTACGCACACTTCGGTGTCGCCTAAATGCGTGGTACCTGAACGATAGTATGATTGGGGGAACCTGGAGGATTTAATGCACGACTTGGAAACAATAAAGAGTATGGGTTCTGATAAAGTTCTCTCACTGAATGGACCGAAGTGCGAAGTCATCTCTTACGACACAGCTTTCGTATTATTTGGAAGTCTTTTCGGCACCACCTGGGTTGACCCTGCCGATGCCACACTACTCAGCTCTAGCATCGGCAATCAAGATGTGATTGACGGTATCCTCTCACCAAAAGTGTCTGACCTTGAGCGAATGAAAGAGCGCCTTAGTTCGGTCTGCTCACATACAGCATTTTTTCTGCTCCGATATTGCTTATCTGACCCAAATATCTCCTATGTTCTACGCACCTCTCCATGTGGATTCAGCGAACAACTCTCTCGTTACGACTTAACCCTCCGAAACACTTTGGAAAAATTACTGAAGTCTCGACTGATAAGTGTGGCGGCACCTGGTGCAGGTGCGTTTCTCCAGTCAGTCCCTGCTCAATCAGTCGGCTCAAGGATGAGTGATGATACATTCCGTATCACATGCGCTTTACGTCTCGGATCCCCGGTTTGCCAACCTCACACATTTCGCTTCGGAACCCAAATAGATTCACTACGCACTTATGGCCTCAGCTGTTCACGTTCCGCAGCTCGGTTTGCCAGGCACTCTTTGGTTAATTCAATTATTCTGGCCCTTTTTAAAATGCCCAAATCCCAAGCCATCTAGAACCTCCAGGGTTGTTCCGATCTTGTGACAAACGCCTAGACAGGGTTACAATGGTCCCATTGGAATTCGGCAAATTCGCATGTTAGGACTTCACATGCATGGACCCTCTAGCTCCCAGCCACCAGGCGACAACTCTAGCAAGAGCCGGATCAGTAGCTAGAGAAGCTGAAAGAGAATAAAGTACGAGGGAATTTCAGCACTAGGGATGGATTTCATACACATAGCAATCGAAACCACTGGTGCGATATGCAAGGAAGTATCTAACTTATTCCGTTTGCTTAGCAAAAAGCTTAGCCGATATGTAGACGACCCGCGGGCTGGCTAATTCCTAATGCAACGCATAAGTACTGCCATATAAATTGGCAATGGTGTATCAGTTATGGCCTTGTTTACAGAACACTGAATGCGATTGAACGCCCACACTAGAAAGACAAAGTTATTCATTTTGCTTGCACATTTTTGTAATATTCAAATTTATTAAATTTTTGTGTACTTTGCAAACAGAACAAATTAGAAATTTGAAAAATTCTTAATATACAAATTAAAAATTAGCCACGGGTCTGCAGTAATTAAAAATAAATCGGATCAATTTAAAGTTTATCAATATATTTTTAAATTGTATTAAACTTTCAAATTTATAAAATTGTATTTCAAAATTATTATTTCAAATTTATTATAAATTTGAAATTTACAGATTAAATTTAAAATGAGCAAATTCTACATTCCTACTACATTTTTTAAATGTAGAATTTAAAAATTAATAATATTTTAATATTTTTTGAATTATTATATTTATTAAATATATGTATTAAAAATATAGTATTATAGTATTTAAAATATAGTATTAAAAATACTCATATATTAAATCGCACTTTACTTTAAGAATTGAATACTTTACTATAACAATTGAATCAGATAATATTAATAAATAATATTATGATTTAAATGTAAATCCAACATATGAACGTAGTGAGTTAAGTTTAGAAACAATTATTACAAGTCACTGTTCTATAATGGATAAAAAGGGTATAAAGGTTGAATTAGATAATAAAACTATACCTATATTATATTGGAATCCAAAATTACATAAAAATCCAATAAAACCTAGGTTCATATGTAGTGCGTTTAAATGTACATTAAAACCACTTTCTGTCTATATGAATAAAATACTTAAAGTAATTAAAGCACATTTTAAAAAATATTGCAAGGTAATCGAAATTAATACTGGTATAAAACACTATTTCAGTATTAATTCTACAAAAATATAGGGAACACTAGATTAAGTTGGCAACCGTTTGCAAGTGTGCCAATCACAAACACGACACTATTATTCTGGCACGCAAAACGTTATCCTGTGATCTTCCATAAAACTACAACTTTTACTAATAAATGAGGCATGTCAAGAGTTTCGTAAAAATGCTTTATTCAATGAATGATATCACGATTTGAATGTTGTACAACGACATATAGGGAAACAATTACAGATATTTAAATAGAAAACGAGTGTATTTAATAAAGTCTTTATTTATTTATTTATAAATAGAAAACGGCATTTTATTCGAGAAATAACTCATTGCGTATAGTGCATTACACATTTCACAAACACGGATTTGCATTCAACAATTGTCACCAACAACATTTTAACTCGCAACGACAAGCAACAACATGGTAACACAAATGGATCAGAATTCAGGTAATTCTAAGGAAATTTTGACTGTATCAACACCAAAGGTGAGTGCTTTGTTATCCTATGACTATGATGGCAAGGGGGTACTTCCCCCATACCCAAGCTGAGAAATCTCATAATTATAAAACTCTCAGAGCCTATAGAAAGGCACAAATTATACAATTTTTTCTTGCATACTTTTGCAGAACAGTTCCGTAACAGAATACTGTTTAACTCGGTTAGGTATTACGAAAAGGAGATCAAAATTTCATTTGCCACCTCAGAGTTGGCAAATGCATACCAAGAATTCTTTGATCGAAATCTCACCGAGTTTGGTAGCCTAACGTCTAAGCCCATCATGGCTTCATTGAAAATAACTAATCTACCTCCACATCTAGAGCAAATTAAATCAGCTAACTGAGTCTACGTATTGTTATATAATTATAAAATAAACAAAACATAATAATGCTAAATCAAAATTTAATAATTAAATAATAAAATTAATAATTGTTTTTAGATTTTCTATAATTTTAATCAAGTTAAAAAATAAAAATAAAAAATAAAAAATAAAATTTAAAGTAAACGTCATTTTTATGAATTGACTAATAAATAACAGGCGTTGTATCAGATATTAACAGACATTAACGCTCTTCAATTATACTTAAAAGTATCAAATTTTCGCCCCGTCAAGGGGAAGAATGGGCAATATATTCCTATTGGTTTTGTCTCGGTGCCCACCGACATTGCCGAGCTATTGTCTAAAACATCATGTAACCCATTCATGGATTTTAATTTAAAATTTCTTCTCATCTCTAACAATGACTTTACGTTCCCCCACTGCAATCTCTGTCATGGATGAGGGCACTGGGCTTCAATGTGCAAGAAAGAGAAGATTTGTGAATTTAGCTCTTCCAAAAAATGTATAGACATCGGGGGTCAGTGTTCCTCTACCCTGCGGTGTGTAAACTGTAATAATCCGCATCCATCCTGGTCTAGGAGGTGTGAGGCCTTTAAGGCCTATCGGATAAAATTCTTTAATTCACCGACAATAAAACTCCTGGCAGCTATGCAGATACCAGCGGTAGAATGTCAGACAAGGACATCATACATCTTCTCGACGCTCAAAAACAATCTATGTTGAGACAAATGGAGCGGCTCCTCACAAGTAATTTTGTTCTGTTATATTAAACTCCTACGTTCCCTCCTTCAACGATTCCAGTATCAAAGAAACGGGGGGGGGTTCGGCCCACACCGTGCCTCCATTGAAGGTTGGCAAACTGCTCAAGTCCAAGTCCGGAAAGGCCTCCATCACGGGAAATGAAGATGCTGCCCAGGGGCAAGTACCTACCCTGGAAGGAGCTGGCGGCGGAAAAAGAAACCTTCCTACACCTAGCTCTGTCTAGGTAGGCAATCCCCCAATCCAACTAATCCATCACAATGCAGAGTACTCGTGAGCCTTTTTCACTGAATATCCTTCAGTGGAATTCGGAAGGTGCTTGTGCCCTTAGACTTTTATCTGGTAGTGATGCAGATGTTATAGTCCTTAAGGAGATGCGGTTTATCCGTCTTCCCCAGGACATTACTCGATTTATCCCAAAGCATATATGTTCCCACTATACTCCGTACAACCCCACCTCACTCCCCTTCATATCAAGGACTTTTGACCTTAGTTAAGTGCTCCTTAAAGTCCTCCCTCTTATTAAAGTACTTATGTACAGCCATGTCTTGTTTAGTAGTTTCACTCTGTAAGAACGCTAAACGCCTCAGTCTAGCCAATGTCTACATCCGTCCAGGGGAAATTCACAAGAACCGTGACCTCCTGGATAGTATTATTGACAGCGGTTATGACATGATACTTGGGGATTTCAACGACAGAGCTGGTCGTTGGATCAATGCAGCAATTCGCAGAGCTAAGAACTGTTATATTATTCACAAACCCCCTTCCCCTACCTTTCATTGCACATCAACAAATTCTATCCTCGACATTTTACTGCTTCACTCGAGGTGGCTGTTAAAACCCCTCTGCACAGAGCAGTCGCGCCAGCAATTGTCCACCTCTCATGACCTAATTCGTTGGAGAATTGAGGAAGATATGTTGCTTCGAAGGAGGTTATACTTTGATACGATCAGAGTGGCCTTCTTTCAAGCGACTATCCAACTCTTTCCCAGAATAGAAAATGAGAGTCTGACCGAATTTAATGCCTACCTCTTTTCGCAAGTTACCACAATTTTATCAACTACCTATAAAGGTCGTATATACAATCTCACTCCAACGAAACTCAAGGTCCTAGCAAAATTACTTAACCTCTTTAATCTCTCTGTTTCCGCCAGACAGACCCTCTCGAATGAATACTGGAGCGCTAGATATAGGCTCCAGCTGTGTAGGGATAGGGCGAGCATTGCTCGTCTTAACCTTTCTCAGTCTTCTTTTGTAAGATTTTCAAGAAGGAGAAGTTTGTTTGCTGGAAGGATAGAGCATTGGGTTGGATAGGGAATATAGGCCTTGAAAACGTTTTGGAGGAGTCACTAGCCCTACACAACTATGGAGCCACTCAATCACCTCAACCAATCCCGCCTTGGTGTAACTTCAGGAGTAGGGATCTATCTGTTACGGATATCCTTAACTCCTGGGGTCCACTCCCGGGCACCTCCAAATCCGTCGCTCCACTTTCTTCTCGGGTCTGTCAGCTTTTGACAGCTGATCAGAGAAGAGAGGTGGCTGTCACAATGCTTTTAGCCTCCCCATCCGATGTAGCAGGCATCAATATTAGTAAGAGAGTTTTTATTCCTAAGAAAAAATCCTGATCATGCCCTAAAGATCTGCGACCCATTTCGATTCAAAATGCCCTCGTGCCGATTTATGAAAAAGCGCTTGCGCGTAAAATCCGCGACCATTTAAGTAGGCGTAATTTGATCACTCCAGATTTTTATGGGTTCGTCAAAGGTTGCTCGGTTCATTCAGCAGTTGGTGAGGTGGAGCAGTTTTGTCGGGATAATAGCCATCGTCTAGTTGTGGCTGTTTTCCTTGACTTTTCTGCTGCATTTGACCGCATCTCCATTCCTTTTGTGATCTCTTCTCTTAGGTCCCTCGGGTTCCCTGCGAGAATTGTGAACAGAGTGGAGATCCTGCTGTATACCAAGCGATTTTACTATGAAGACGACCCTGATGCGCGTCAGTTCTACCCTATTACGGGTGTACCTCAAGGATCCCCACTTTCTCCTATCTTATATCTTGCTGCTTCCATAACCTCTTTAAAATATTTAAACATGAACAACCTCTAGTGATGTTCGCTGATGACACCACAGCCCTGTTCACTGGACACAGGTGTAAAGACGTAGTCTCTGACATCAGCCGTTTCTTTTTAAGATTAAAAGACCAGTTACCCATATCCAATCTTATTTTAAACTCCGCCAAATCGCAGGCGGTTGTCTTTCATGGCACCCCTGCAACTAAGAAAAAACTTAAGAGATTAGCACTCTCCGCGCTCTCCTCCATATTTGCCTCTGAACCACTTCCCACCTTTACAAGTCGAGTAAAATACCTGGGGTTCACCGTTACGGTGAATTGGTCAGCGAAAGCTGACCTGGATAGACTCAAACGTATCCTGAAGAAAGCTAGGTGGGCCCTGAAACGGGATCAGCATATGTAATTGAAAGGGAAAACCCAGGTGCCACTTCCCGCCTTTGGGGTACCTGGGCTATCTCGGGATTAGTCTTTTTTTTTCAAGAAAACGTCCCACTGAGCAAAGGCTAAGGTTTCTTAAGCTTCTCGTCTCTCGTTTACCCAGCATAGTCCGCGCCGATTGGATTCTTCGGGGGGGGGTGAAAGACCCCGGGTGGTTCAGTCGAGAGGCGGCGTGTTTTGGATCGGTTGGGGGGATCAGATCCCTCTGGATTTGAGGCCGTAAAAGTGGGAATAAGAAGACCAGTGCAAATTGCAGTCGTTGTAAGATTTGGTCGTACTTGCTATTTTGTTAATTATGCTATCTAGTTTTTTGATGGGTTGTATTTTTTAATAAAACCCTTATTCATTTATTTATTTATAAATAGAAAACGCAATGCTTTTCATCTTCTCATTGGGTAAATATCGCTTTCATTTTGTTGGATAAGTATACCAAACAGTTCGACGATTCATAAACTTTGTTAATCGTCATCATCTCTATATTCTGGCCGATAAAAGCATATTAAAGATTTTTAAGATTTTTATATGCATCTTATGACCATCTAAAAAATGTGATTAACAAGCTGATGAATTTAGTGCTCGATAAGACGAAAATCTAGCGTTGGAAAAATTAATAAACCTTATATTCGGTTATATATACTATATATATCAGATCAGTAATACGAGTCTAATAAGTCTAGATAATGCTAAATAAAAATTACATAATTGTTAATTTTATTATTAATTATGTTATTTAATTAATTTTATTATTAAGTCTAAATAATGCTAAATAACGCGGGGTATATATTCTCAGCCGCTGTAGTGGAGTTGTTTGGGGATGGAAAGAAGAGGGAAGCAGGGTCATCAAACGGGTTGCAAATAACATGAGCCGGACAAGCGGAGTCAGATACGCCGTGACGATCTCGCATTTATACCAGCGCATCTCTATTGCAATAATGAGAGGCAACGCCAAAGTAATTCTAGCGTTACTTGACCAGATCCCAATATTGACATTTGATGGTGGACACCAGGAAACATGTGAACCCGGGAAACGCCTCTTCGAGCCAGACTCTTGTGCTTCGAGCCGAACTCTCGATGTGATGGTAAAAGCGGTTTGCAAAGACAACAACAAGAACCATGCCCCAATGAATAAGTACGACGAAATAATTCCCGTGTCATGCATGACTGAGATAGTGCACCAAATTCCCGATACACTGCCAATAATCCAGGCCAGCCCGATTCCTAACATACAAATAATGCCCCAGCAACCTATCCAAACGATCATGACCATTGTGTTCAGCCGCGTACGACAACTGCGAAGATCGATATCGACAATGTTGAGTATTTTCCTGAGCATGAACGAGAAACAATGGGACCGAAATTTGGTGGAGCAATTGAAAAGTGCTCACGATGTGGAACCACAGTGTATGCTGCGGAAAGAATTGGTGCGTGCAGTTCGCAATGGCACGAAAAGTGCTTTAGATGTAAAACTTGCAATACAACGTTGACTTTGGGTACATATAAAGATCAGGATAGAGAAATATACTGCAAAGGTTGCTTCGCCGATAAACTTCTTCCACACGACAGAAACCGCAAACAGGCCGAGGAGGAAATGAAGGCCAGCAAGCAGCTGTAATTCAGTAGTTTTTGTATTTGATTTTTTTCGTTACAAAATTCTAAATTATAATTTTCAATAAATAATTGTCATAAGATTAAATTTAATTTACATCAAGTTAAAATTTAAATTTAAAATTAAAGTCAAAATCTTCGAAATGGCAAAATCTTCGAAAGGCGAAAATTCGTCATGAAGTTTCCGGATGTGTTATAGGATGTCATATAACACATGCTCCGGATGTCCTATTTTTATACACCATATGAAAATGGCACATATAACAAAATTGCATTTGCAGAAATTATTAAATAATAGCAGCAGAACTCAAATCTGCAGAGTATAACAGAACTCAGAAGCTTTACATATTCACAAGCGTTGATTATATTTTTAAAATATTTTACAAATTCCATAGGGTCTAAAAGGTGAATATTTGCAATTTAATGCAGCAATGACCTTTAAATTAACGCAACTATTCTAGCTAATGTGCGTGGTTACAAACCAACAAAGTGCTTTATTTAGCAAAGTATAACAAAATCGTGGTTACAAGTTAGTTTCATGCTTATATATAATAGAAATTCCTGCTGATTAAAACAAATAACATTTTCCACAATCGCTACTTTCGGATATTATAGCACTTGAATAGTTATGTAGAAAAGTATATCCTGGTGATAGTGTATACATAACCAAATAACATAGTTTGCTTCTTTGTTAGAGGTTAAATTTTTTCGATTTGTCTCACGGTTGAATAACTTAAGTTATTCATTTATCATTTGCTGGCGGGCCAAAACAAGCGTTGTTTTCGAAGAGAATTCGTATAACTCAACCAAAAATCTGTTTTGTTATATAGTGATTTTTGTTAATGATACATAAGAGATGTATTAGCAACTGGGAAAAATGTGCAACAGCGGAAACACTATCGGTGCATCAAAGAATCCAACAGTTTTTGCTTTCAATAAAGATAGTCAAAGAAGGATTAAAGATTAGTGATCTTACAAATATCTCTGTTTCTAGTACGAAGGGTGAACTCCCTCCTGTATCAAAATTAACTAACTTAGTAGTGTTAAAGATTAAAAAATCATTGGAGAAAATATCTCTTTAACATTTTTTGAGATAGTTCACATCGAAATTCCAGAAAAGAGTTCTTTTCAATTCTATTCAATTTCTCAAAGCGGAAGTTCGAATTTTTTTCTTCTCCAGATCTAGCTTACTCATATCTAGACTACTTCACAAAAATCATGTCTGACTATAGCCCGGCTGATTATAATCCCATTCAAGCATCTTGTGAAGATATTGAAAACTTGAGAAGAACTTTAAGGTGACAAACACTCGCCCCGTAATAGGAAAAATGGTCTAGCCATTCCTATTTCGTTCTAATCCACTGTTATGGATAATGCTTAGCTCCTTGTAAACAGCAAGTGCAACCTATTCTTGGGTTACAACCTGATTTTTACAGTAATTGAAACATACTCACTTACGTTTCCACATTGCAATAGATACCGTGGATGGGGACACTGGGCCTCCACTTGTTCTAGGCCCCATACTTGTGATGTATGTGGGGGTGGGGAAGTCAACAAGGAGAAATGTTCCTTCTCCCCTCAATGCTCGAACTGTGGAGAAAACCTCCCGTTGAAGTCTAGACGTTGCCCTTTATTCAAGGTTCATAAAAGACGACACATTGGTACACCAGCACCTAGACCATATTGCTTTGATGTAGTCTCGGCCAATCCTTTGTGAGGTAAGAATGACCGATCGCGATATTGTGACTTTGATGGATACAAGGATGCAGGTCTTGAAAGATGAATTTTAATCCATTGTTGTCAACTTACAAAAAGAACATGTGGAATCGCGTTCCCCCCTTCCTGCTTTCTCGAAGGCCAAGAGGCCACATAGGTCTAAAACGAGGCATGATGTAAGACCGCCTTTAGCTCCGAAGAAACTTGCAAAGACTAATGGATCGCAATGGGCGATAGCCCTGGGAAATGAAGACAATACCGGTGGGCAAGTGTCTTCTACTAGTGGGGAAGGGAGTGAGAAGGGAAACTTTCTCTCTCCTGGCTCATGCTAGGAATAGGCAATCCCACTCCAGCTGAATTAACACTGCAAAGTAGTCAAGAGCCTTTTACACGGAGTATCCTTCAGTGGAACTTGAGAGGTGCTTCCGCCCTTAGTCTTGTATCTGGTAGAGATGCAGATGTTATAGTCCTTTAATAAACGCAGTCTATCCGTCTCTTTTCACGACATTACTCGATTTATCCCTAAGCACATTTATACTCACTTTGCTCCGTACATAACCCCACCTCACTATTCTTCATCTCAAGGTCTTTTAACCTTAGTTAAATGATCTTTAAGATATTCCTTCCTGTTAAACTACTCTTAACCAGCCCTGCCCTGTTAGGCTATATCGTTTTGTAAAAACGGTTAACGCATCAGCATAGCCGATATCCATATCCGATCAGGAGAAATTTACAAGAAGCGTGACATCCTGGATCGTATATTTAATAGTGGTTATGATATGATACTTGGTGACTTCAACGACATAACTGGTCGTTGGATTAATACAGCAATCCGCATTGACAAGAACGACTTTCTTATTTACAAATCACCTTCCCACACCTTTCATTGCTCAACTACTAATTCTCTCCTCGACATATTACTGATACATAAGATGTGGTTGTTGAAACCTATCTGTACTAAGCAGTCGTGCCAAAAACTGACCACCTATCATGACCTAATTAGTTGGCGGATAGAGAAGATACGTTACTTAGAAGACGGTTTCACTTTGATACCATCAGAGTGGCTTTATTTCGGGCAGCTATCCAACTCTTTCCCATAATTGAAAATTAGAGTTTGACCGAATTTAATTCATACATCTCATCGCAAGCTACCGCGTTTCTTTCTTTTTTTACAGATATAAAGGTCGCATTTACAATCTCACTCCAACAAAACTCAAGGTCCTGGCACAAATGTTGCACCTACCCAATCTCTCAGTTTCTGCCCGTCAGGCCCTTCCGAATGAATCCTGGAGCTTTAGATATAGGTTCCGGCTGATCAAGAATAGGGCAAGAATTGCTCACCTTAAACCTTCTCAGTCTTCCTTTTGGAAGATATTAAAGAAAGAGAAGTTTGACTGCTGGAAGGAAATAGCTATGGGTTGGATCGGGATCATTGGCCTTGACAGAAGTCTGGGAAGAGTAACTATCCCTACATAACTATGGAGCCATACAATCTCCACCAACCAATCCCATCTTGGAATTACTTCAGGAGCAAGGACTTATCTGTTACAGATATCCTTAACTCTTGGTGTCCACTTTCGGGCGCATCCAATTCCGTCGCTTTACTATCTTCGAGGGTCTGTAAGCTTTTGACAACCGATCAAAGAAGAGAAGTGGCCGTCATATTGCTTTTAGCCTCACCTTTTGACGTACCCGGCATCAATATTAGTCATCGAATTTTTTACCTAAACGTAATCCGGTCTCATTTCCTAAAGACATGCGGCCTATTTCGATTCAAAATTCCCTCATATTCATCTACGAAATGCGCTTGCGCGTAAAATCCGCGATTATTTAATTAGATGTAATTTAGTCCCACTAATCCCGCATCAGTTTTGACAGGATAATAATCATTAACTTTCTGTGGCTGTTTTCCTTGATTTTTCTGCTGCACTTGACCGTATATTCATTACCTTCGTTATCTCTTTTCTCAGGTCCCTTGGGTTGCCTGCGAGAATTGTTAATGGGGGGAGAGATATTGCTGTACACCAAGCGGTTCTACTATGAAGACGATCCTGATGCATGTCAGTTTTACCCCCATTACGGTGTGACCCAAGGCTCACCACTTTCCTTAATCTTATATCTTGTTACCTCCATCGAACTATATAAGATATTTAAACGTGATCAACATCTAGTGGTATTCGCTGATGATACCACAGCGTTGTTCTCTGGACGCATGTGCAAAGATGTAGTCTCGGACATCAGATGTTGTTCTCAGACACAGGTGGTCGTCTTTCATGACGCCTTGACTGAGAAAAAAGTGAAGAGATTAGCACTAAGCTCTATCATCCATATTTGATAATCAGCAATTCCTACCTTCACAAATCGAGTAAAATATCTGTGGTTCGCCGTTACGGTGAACTGGTCAGAGAAAGCTGACTTATATATACTTAAACGTATCCTGAAGAAAGCTAGGTGGGCCTTAAACGAGTTCGGCATCTATCGTTGAATGGGAAAACCTAAGTATGCCTATGGGATACTTAGGCTATCTCTGAGTTAGTCTTCTTTTCGAGACGACGTTGCCCAGAACAGAGACCAAGGTTACTTCTTCTGGCAGCATAAAATCAACACTTCATTAAACTCTAAGTCTCTCTGACATACTTTTAACTCAATACTTTCTCGCTCCTTCTCGTCTTGCAACATCAATCCCTATGATTATTCATCATTTCTTCAGACCAAAGTATCCACGCTGCTCTCTCACAACCTTGTCTCCATTCCATCTGACGGTTGCTCGCCTCATCCCCCAGAATTCTTTCATATTTTATCTGTCTCACCTGCCGTAGTCTCATCTGTTCTCATGTCCTTGCCCAACAAAACCTCACCTACCGATCCCCTGCCTACCCCATACTTAAATCGTAGGTAGTTAGTAATTAAGAATTTGTTAATATTATCGTTGTGTTGGCGTCTAAAAGTCGTTGAGCGTCTGGAAGTCGTTGAGCGTCTGAAAGTCGTTGAGCGTCTGAAAGTCGTTGAGCGTCTGAAAGTCGTTGAGCGTCTGAAAGTCGTTGAGCGTATGAAAGTCGTTGAGCTTATGAAAGTTGTTGAGCGTCATGGGAGACGTATGGCATTACGTCTCCGTAAAATATGGCATTTTATTTTGTTGAAATCCCGTGGAAGGTTGCGATATGCTGGGTTATAAGTTACACAGAAGTTCAGCTCAGTGACTTTCTTCATTCGGTTCTCCGTACTAACCTCTGTTTCGTTCCTTGTATTTCCATCAAGCTTTTTATTTGTGTATTCTCCAGTCTTTTTTATTAACTGCAATAACTCTTTCCTCGACTTACTCCATCCATACTGAATTTGCCTCTCAATTTGCTGTCTCGTAAGCTCCCGTGAAACTGGCGCTTGTGCAGATCTTAGTGGCAGTAGCGAGTATTCAAATGAGAACTGTGAAGACTGAAGTGGAGAAGGGTTCCATGTGAACATTAATTGAACATGGTTCAGCCGATCCTAAGAGTATGTGAAATTCAGTGATTAGTGTGGAGCTTTCAGCTCACGCAATCGAAAGGGAATCGGGTTAATCTTCCCGAGCCAGGATGCGGATTATGTCATGTTTCTTTGAAATGTGGCAAAAACGGTAACGTTGACAAACCCAGAGACGCCATGCGATGTTCGGGGAAGAGTTCTCTCTTCTTTGTTAGGTAACATATCCCTGGAAACGAGTTATTCGGAGACAGGGACTAATTGCCGTATTGCGACGCGATTACTGCGTAGCACCGTGCACATCGTGTGGTTCATAAAAATCTGGGGGCGTGATATTAGTCTCGTTCCTGATCGTACCTAATTCCGCAGCAGGTCTCCAAGGTATATAGCCTCTAGTTGATGGGGTAAAGTAGGCAAGGGAAGTCGGCAAGATAGATCCGTAACTTTGGAAAAAGGATTGGCTCTGAGGACTGAGTTAATCGGGCTGTCGCAAAAGGAAGGCGGTAGCATTCAGGAACTGATCGATGGCGTTGCCGCAAGGTAGCGTTCTGAGGTCGGACCCCAATGCCTTCTGTCGTTTCGATGGCTAGCTTTTCGGTGCATGGTACTTTGTTCTGTGTACAGTAATCGGTTACCGTCGAACAGTTAACCACATATAGTGACCACATCTCTTGCCCAACTCTCCTGGCCCATCATCCACATCCGCTTCAAACTCCGTCTTCTTGTAACTTTTCGTCTCATCGCTGTCGGCTCCCCATCGTTCATCAACCTTCCTTTCTTAGACGACACTCGCCCCACCTCGCTATCGCTGCGTTCCCGTCATACCCTCTTACTCCACGTTCCCAATTACTCCAATACCTATGGTCTCCGATCATTCCTCGTCGCCACCTCACTCGCCTGGAATCAACTCCCTCTCGACGTTCACCGCGCTCCCTCATTTATCACATTCAAACACTTCCTCCGTTCACACCTTCTCGACACATGATTTACATTTTTGTTTTGTTGTGGTCATGTAAGCGTGCGCTGGCACGCATTTTCCACGTTCAAATAAATCTTTTTTTAAAGTGCGGCAATAGTGGTGTAGTCCGTTTTGTATACGTTGATTATGGAAGAGGTAGTACTGGATCTTTTAGGGTCTTTGGAAGGGTCAGTTCTATAAATAGTATGATATAATCGCTGGATTCTAAGGAAGGCCAATTGTCGAATATTTGACGTAACTTATGTCTTTTGACAGGCACAAGCCCAGAAGTGATGTGGATTCGTTTCTTATTCTTGTGAATTCATGTACGTGTTACACTCATCGATATCCCCTTTCCTCAAAACATTGTTTAACTCGTCCATCCGCAGTCGTATCTTTCCATCACACTGGAAATCCGCTATTGTTCGTCCACTCCTTAAGAAACAATCGCTTGAACTCTCACTTCCTTCTAGCAATCGCCCTATTTCACTCCCTACTCATTCCAAGCTCTTAAAGCGCCTTATCTTAATAGATATCAACGTTTATCTATCTTCATCAAAAATGTACCCTCCTTTCCAATCCCCTTTCCACTCTAATCACTCCACAGAAATCGCTTGCATGAAAGTTTACAACGACCTACTCATTTCTCGTGACAAGACTATCTAGTGTTCTCATCTCACTCGACGTCTCCTTCGCCTTGTGCATCGTCGACCACTCAATCCTCCTTTCTCGCCATCGTTATGATTATGGCTTTTCTTCTTCCATAGCATGGTTTGCCTCATATCTATCAAACCATTTGTTTCGAGTCTGTTCAAATTCAGCATCCTCTCCTCCGATCCATATTTTCTGGGTAGTCCCACAAGGTTCAGTCCTAGGACCTATGATTTTCTCTCTTCTAATTAGCGATCTCTCTTCGTTTATCAAACCTTACTCCTTTAACGTCATGCAATATAGCGATGATATCATCATATATGCTCATGCATAAGCCCATCACCACATATCCACATATCTTGCCCAACTCTCCTTGCCCACCATCCACATCCGCATCTAACTCCGCCTTTATATCGTAACTTTCCGTATAATCGATGTCGACTCCCCCACTCGTCCCACCTATACATCGCTGCGTTCCCGGTATTTCCTTATAATCCACGTTCCTAATTACTCTAATAAATACGGTCTCCGATCCTGCCTAGTCGCCGCCCCACTCGCCTGTAATCCACTCACACTCGACGTCCACCGTGCTTCCTCCTTTATTACATTCAAATGCCGCCTCCGCACCCACCCATTCGACACATTATTTAGATTTTTGTTTGTTGCTGTGGTCATGTAAGTGTACACCGACATGCATTTGTCACGTAATAATAAATCTTTTTTTTATAATAATTAATTATAAATAATAAATAATTGTTATATAAGATTTTATATAATTTATTTAAAATTTAAATTTAAAATTTAAATATAAAATAAAAATCATTTTTATATGAATTAATTAATAAATAGCATACGATATATCATTATGAGAAATAGGGATCATCAGGTCATCAGAAGGAACTGCTATCTAGAGGAACTGCTTTGAATCTTATAATTATTATGGCTTTGTGATTTAATTTGATAGTTTATAAAATTTCCACATCCACGCATACATTACATAATGTAATGTACACCATTTATCTCGTAACATTAAGATAATTTCTCTATCAAGCAAATCACGCAAATCGATGTGATCGATTGTTTTGAAATTTGGTAAATTTTATAATCATTTTTGGATCTCTTGCGGGATCTAATAGTGCTAACAGTAAGGGAAATAACACATGTGTTTCAATAGGATCTAGTTCTGTGATCTTGTTTACTAACGCACACAGTCTTAATAAAATTCACGAATTGAAGCAGCGTATTCAATATTTCCAGCCGTTGTTAATCGCAATAACAGATTGCGATTTCTTATAAACTTGGTTTCTTATAAACATACATTCCAGATCAATCCAGCAAATTTAACAGTATTAACGCACAAGGACAACCATCGACGCACTACGACAACCATCTACGACAACCATCGACGACAACCATCGACGACAACCATCGACGACAACCATCGACGACAACCATCGACGACAACCATCGACGACAACCATCGACGACAACAATCGACGACAACCATCCACGACAACAATCGACGGCAACCATCGTTTATGGGTGGACGTAAGAAAACAACTAAGACCGACACCAACTATGGACAACTGCAAGTACAGTGCTCGATACACGACTGCAGCGTCTGGACAACAATCACCTGCGACAAGAATAAGGCTAAAGAAGACTTCGTATGTGGTTTTTGTGCCAACAAACTAATATGCAACCTTTCCAATAAGCACATATCAACATCCAACACGTCAACTCAAACTACCCCCGTCGTTTCTAATGTCCTTTATCCACCCACCGACCCTGCCACCATATACACTTCCCATTCCATGTCATCTTCACTCCCCGACACCCCACGTCCCGTCCTTCCTGTCTCGTTTCTCAATAACTTGCATCCATCAATCAAAATCACCTCCACCAACCTCCACTATCCTTCCACTTATAACCTTTCCTCACATCGCTTGCCACCCTCTTTATTATCATTATCCTCTATGTCTCCCGTCATCAAATCAAATCCCTCCAAATCATCAACTGCCAGCTCTTCTATCGTGATCTCACCTACTCACGTCAGTCGTCCTCCTTTACGGAAGCGCTTTGCTTCTCGCGATCGTTGCGTCATTGTTACTAATATCACGCCTTCTAACTCCTTATCTCCACAAGCACGTCTGGACCACGATGTTTCCGCCTTCAGATCCATCCTCTCGTCTATTGTTCCTGCGGATAAACCATCCTTTTTCAAGGACATTTCTCCTGTCGCATTCATCCGTCTAAACAAATCTTCTCAATCTAATCCTTCCCAGCCCCCTCTCCTAAAAATTGTTTTCAAGCATCGCTCTCACGCGTCTTCTGTCCTCTCTTAACGATTCAAACTCATGTCATCTTCAACCACTCGAATTTTCCCCGATCGCGCCCCTTCCAAAATCGCTCAAATCTCTTCAGCCCGCATCGAAAAACGCCGTCGCGAGGAAAACGGCGAAACATCACTCGCCATCCGAAACATAGACGGAAATTTTCAAGTTGTCCACACCCGTCCAAAAATTCGATGGCGCTCCATCTCTCCTATGTGTCGTCTCCACTAGTCTCTTTCGCCACAGCACACGGTTTCCGCCTCGGACTCCTCAACACTAGATCTATTCTCAATAAATCAGATCTTATCCTCAACCTATTCACCAAGCAATCCATCGATCTCTTCTGCCTCACCGAATCCTGGCACACAGATTCCGACGACCTTTCCATTCGCCGTCTGCTCTCTGCCGGTTGCTCCCTAGTCGAATCCGCCCGCCCCCTCAGCTCATGCCCTTCTAAATCCTCTAATCATGGCGGCATCGTCGCATTCGCGCGTCACCCAGCGTCTCTTCGCAAAATCAATCCCCCTTTCAGTCCTTGCTCTTTTGAATTGCTCACTTGTCGTTATTCTAACCCGATCACTCTAGATCTCGCCATTGTATACCGTCCTGGTTCATCAGCTCCCACAGCATTATTTTTTACCGAACTCGCTGACCTCCTTTCTCATTGTTCTTTGTCCTCAATCCCTTCACTCGTTCTAGGCGACTTCAATATCCGCCTAGACCGCCCCTCTTCCACAGATTCCATCCGCTTCATCAACATTCTATCCAACTACAATTACAAACTAATCTCCACTGCCCCCACACATATACTTGTTGGGGCACTCGACATCATCGCTGTCCCCGATCATTTTGCTGCCCAAACCTCACTGTCCATCTCTGATCCTGGTCTATCCGATCACTTTCTTATCACCCTTGATCTCACTCGCAACCACACCCCTCCTCACACACCTACAATCCTACGTCGCCCTTGGAGAAATCTTGACCTCTCCCTTCTCCACTCTGCCTTACTCAAATCGTCTCTATCATTACCCACAATAACATATTCATCTCCTCACGATCTCGCCTTTCTTTTCGACTCTGAACTCGCATCCACTCTCGATATTCTCTTGCCCTTCAAGTCTCACCCACACCGTCGCTTGCACCGTGCCCCATGGTTTGACATCCAATGCCTACTCTCAAAGCGTCGACTCCGCCATGCTTTTCGAGTCTATCACCGCTCTCTCAGACGCGATTTCCGCTCGATCACTCCGTCTTTCCTTGATTGCCACAACCTGAGTCTACATGCTTGCCAGTACAATGTTTCAAAACCAATTTCAGTTTAGTACGCCAATCCCTTCTCGGTACAAATCGGTATGATCCATTGATTTTTGGAGTTGAATCATCTTGGCAACAATTTGAAACCCTAGTGATATCGCTCCTTCTACGTTTCTCACCTCGTAAGGTAGCAACTGCCCGTGCACGCACAAATCCTTAGTTTGATAAGGAGCTTCAGGAGGCATTGAGATCCAAGAAGCAAAAATTCGCAATGTATAGGAATATAGAAACTGATTATAGGTCATTTAAAAAGTGTCGAAATCATTTGACATATCTCATGAAACTTAAAAAGCGGCAATTTGAACAAGTACTGGTAGGAAAGTCAGCCAATAATCCTAGCATATTATTTAAATATGCAAATTTTAAAAGTAATGTTCGACCTTCTATCTCTATCATTGGAAACAATGGACGCACTCTAGTAGATCATTTCGATATTGCTACTGCATTTGGTCGTAAATTTCTCGTATCAGCTACTACTTCTCTTCGTAATGAAATTACTCGTATTAATCCGTCAATTTTTGATATTCTTCACTTGTTCACAGTTCAAGATGTTATGAAAGAGTTTAGACGACTGAAACCGTCGGGCTCGATTTGCCCAGATTTACTTCCCTCAATATGTCTGAAGAATCTTTATGATGTAATTGCTGCGTCTTTATATAGGATATTTATAGCATCATTATATTACGGTATAGTCCCGAATGCACGGAAACGCTCTATCATTAAGCTGCTTCATAAGAAATTTGATCGATTATGTGTAGATAACTACCGACCGGTTAGTTTTACCTCTGTATCGTGTCGTGTATTAGAGAGATTACTTTATCGGATAATCAGTAACTACCTAGAATCATACAGATACTTTCTACTAATCAGTACGGATTCCGTAAAAGCTGTTCCACAGTAACCAACCTTTTATTGGCACAGGAAAGTTGGGGGTCCATATTAGATGAGGGGTATTCTGTAGACGTCATATTTTTTGATTTCTCCAAAGCATTTGATCATGTCCACCATGATAAATTGATTATGTAGATGAGTGCATTAAACATCAATCCAATTATCATTCGTTCGATATGCAACTTTCTTTCTGGTCGCCATTCACGGTACCTTTTCCGAGCATTATCCAGTTTATGCCGTTTCCCGCAAGGGTATGTATTGGGTCCTCTGCTGTTTTGTATTTTCATCAACGATCTCCCCAGTGTAATAAGTTCGCATTCATTATTATTTGCAGACGATTTAAAAATTGGGAGAGCCATCAAGTCGGATTATGATCGTAACATTCTTCAATCAGATTTGACACTGTTCTTAAGTGGGCACGTTCTAATGGTCTGTCTGTTAATGCCTCGAAGTGCACTTGCATGCACATTCGATCACGTAATATTGTTACAGTGTCGATATATCATCTCGGGGATCGAGTGATTAAATTAGTATCGAGCTATAAAGATCTTGGCGTATGGATAACGAATTATTTCTCCACTCGCCAAAATACTGAGTACATTTGTTCGAAGGCCATGTGCATGGTTGGTTTCCTTCGTCGATCGTTCAGCTATGTGAGTCCACGTTCTTTTAAAGTTCTTGTAAAAGCTTTTGTACTAAGCTATTTGTCATATACTTCTCAACGTTCATACCCTCAAACCAGAGATGAGATTACTCGATTTGAGAAGGTGCTACGTAGGGCAACAAAGTTAAGACATTCTTTGAGAGAACTTTCTTACGAGGACCGTTTTCGGTCTTTAAATATGCATTCGTTATGTGATATTCGTGACTCGCGGGATCTGTGTCTTGTATGTGAGGTATTTCACAATGAACATCATGTGTTACGTGAGCTCTTCAACATTCTATCAACTCGAGCTTTGCGAAGTCACTAGTTTTATCTTAGTCGCCGACGAATAGTACATTCTAGGACGATTCAATTTGGGCAACGAATAATAAATTCACGGAATCGTTTAAGCGATGTTATTGTAAATGCGGCAACTCGTGAGCTCTTTAAATGACAGATTATTTCAAATTGTTGACTGATTTCTTTTTTCTCGTTTTCTTCTATTTTGACTATCGATTTGTCAGCAACTCCGAGCTATGCTCATAATGTTGTCTACATATTTTTTAATAGAAAATTTATTCGAAATATTTACATTTCATAAGGTTCCCGCAAATGGGCCATCAAATTAATATAATTAGTGGAAGAACAAATTCATTCATTTCATGCCAAGGAGTTTAATTCAATCCTCGTCAGCTGGTGGCAATCCCATGCTCCCTTCGGGTGATCTTGCCGCCCGAATTGTCATTGAAGCTGCCTTTGCAAGACCGAAGCCGATTCTGCTACGCAGTGCCCTGATGCAATCTCCGTATTGCATATTGTGTCGCAGAGCTTTTAGCATTGCGATTCTGCTCAAAATGAAATTTGCGGTAACACCAATACCTCCATTTGCGGATACGACGAAAGGATAAAATGATGATATCTCGTGTTTTGCAATGCGCATACGTATTTTAATCGCTTTCGGGTTTCATGATAGGCAAACGCGCTCGAAACTCTATTTGATGTATAGGACGGAGCTAGGTGACTAAAAACACAAACGTCCAGCATGGATCGCTCCGTTTTATCCCCGTACAATCCTTGACATGCTACATCAACACGTGCTTGAGGGTCTCATGTCGTGGAATTATTTTCGAATCTTATGGTATCTGGTACCAGTTGCAATAATGGCTCGATTTGAGTCAAGCAACAAATCTGCGAGATTTCGTCAGCTATAATGTCACGTATTATGTTGTGTCGAATAATGAGTAATCCGCCAAATTTGCAGGATAGCGAGTGACACATGTTAAATTGATTACCATACAAACACTTCAGAAGGGCATCAGCCGGCCCCTAAACATACCTAGCAGCGATTGCGTCTTGAAATTGGTGTTTGCTGAGGTGACTTCTTAGGCAGTCCAACGGTTTTATCGATAACCACGTAGAAGCGCCCTTGCAAGTGACGAACTGTAAGTGAATACCGGCTACTTCACATCGATCTTGGACACTTTTTGTTGTCTACATAATAATAATAATTTTTTTAATATTTCAAAATATTATTTACAAATTAGTAGTTGCCTTCAAATTGGTCTTATAAATGTCAGAGTATAATAGTTTTGTCTCTATATCGTCGCTATAGTCCTTATTACTCAGTTGTGATTGAAACTTTTGTAATTTCTCCTCCTTAACGTCATCGACATTGATTTTGAGATAGATTTCGAAATGTTTGTTCTTATTCTTCTTATACAATCATCATACCTATCTACGTCTTTCTCTGCCAATCTAGAGCCAATCCGCTTAATCACACTGTTTGCTACAGGACCTATTCCTCTAAATGTCGATAAAATCATCAAGTAGAATGCCGCTTGCTCAATTCTTGTAATTCGTTCTGTGTACTTTGCATTTTTTTCGAATTTCATGGTATGTAAATGGATCAGTCGTGCGCACTAAGGAATATGAAGGTGCTAAATTGTTGAAGACACCCACGTCCATATAGGACCGCCCCCAGATATTCCTATATAGCCCATTGCAACAAATATCAGCTCTGGCCTCTCTCTATCTTTCGTAGTAGTCAATCTGTCAAAATCTATAAAATTCGGAACTGGCTGTAATATAAGTTCTTTGGTCACCAGTTTACAGATTCCTTTAACGGTTTGATAATTTCATCGACTACTATATTGTGTATAATGTAATTAAGACCTTCACATTTACACAACAATGCGTGTTACATTTAAATCCATACCACATGCGCAAAAGCCAGTTAGGGTTTTAGGCTCCCATGCATATCGCACTGCTATCGCATCTTTAAACACGTGTGAGTTCAGAAGTCTGTTATCCGTATAAGTTCGTGAAGTAAGCAAGGCCGAGGCTCCTTTGACACTTGCTTTTCTCAATCTTGTTCTAAGATCTCGTTCCGAGGAATTAATAATTTTTAGTTGATCCAGCTTTTGTTTAACCTTATTCTGATCATGCATTTCATTTTGTAATATTTTTTGTTTATTACGTAGTTCGTTTCCTCTCAGTTTATCAATGCTTGGTTTGCACATCGAGTACGAAACTCGACATTGATTCTCTTCCGCAGCTGGGTTCATTAATCCCAAACCTCTTAGGAAATATGGTAGATGAATTATTGATTTAGATTCTTCATTCATAGTTTTTATACCAAGTTTCCGAGTTTTGAAATAATTCATTTTCTAGAGCTTTAAACCATTCAATCTTTGTCTAGCATGTTCTCTTCAAGTATGTCCATTGGTGTTGGAAAACTCTATTTAACATAAGATAAGCCGCAAAAGTATTCTCCATAATTAGATCGTCTAGTTTTGATACGTCCGTCTTGAATTCTCTAATTTTTCCCATCACTTGATGTTCAACATAGTTGTTCGTTCCGATGTAACTGCCTAGGTATTTGACTCCATCTGTTTGGATCTGTAATCCAGTTTCCTCAAAAAATTTGTATCTCCAATATTTTCTCGTGTTAAAATTACACACTTTTCCGGATTTACGTTGTATCCGTAAGCTGGTCCATTTCGTTTTACTAGCTCCCACACCTTTACTTAATCTTCTGCCTTTCCTACGCAAGCAGCATCATATGCATACCAACAGTGCTGAGCACTAGGATAAATTTGTCTCAGCTTTTCGATAAACGGTAAGGACGCGGCAGCAAAAGCTGCCATCGATAGAGGATCTCCTTGAGTGAATCCTTCAGCTGACATCAAAGAGATCCCACCGACTGTTAACTGTGATAGTTTTGCGTATATAATTATTCAGAATTATACTCAAGGACGGGCAAATGTACTTCATATTTTCGAGGGTGAGCGATCTATTAACAGAATTAAAAGCGTTTCTAGCATCCACCAGAAGAAGGCAATTATCAGGGGAAGCTGAAAATGAAGATCGAACTGTGTGTTTGGCAATCTCGGTCCCTCCGCATTTTCTAGCACATAGCTGTACACATCCGCATGCATTTGTTAAATCATCGACTATATGTTAGAGTATTGCTCGGCCTATTATCCTGTGTAGCACTTCCTCAATTCCCACCGGCCGAACTCCCGGGTTCTTGGTCAGCGGTATAAGTCGACTAACCGTATACGCATCCAATATACTTGATTCAATGTGTTCTGTAAATATTTTGATGGTGAATTCACTTATCATACACGCTAATCTTCTTGAAATCATACCAAATGCTGTAAGAAACGATTTCCATCCTTCCGAGTCGACTCCTGAGGGACCTGCCGAACCATGTGTTCACCTTACAGCTTTTATAATATGATCATGATCCATGCTGAAAAATCTTATTGAGTGATGTTCAGCACATCTGTCCATTGGAGCAGTCAATTTTAAATTCGTAAGACCTTCAGACGCTGTTGGGTGCATATCTTCCAAGTGCTGCAATACCGTTTTGTTGTTTACTATTTCCTCTAGAGGTATCACTCCACCGCCTGAATCATTCTTGAGCATTCTGAATGCTTTCGCTACATGTCCATTTCCGATAAAATTTATTACCCTCCGGACGGTCGGATCATGACGTTGGGCACGAGACTGAAAATCATTTTGTTTCATCTTTTGCAAGTACTGTGCTTCCTTTAATAAATCTCCTAATTGTTGCCTTCCATAATTACCTTCCATAATTTGATACGGTTTTAAATTGTTTTTATTATATAGCTTATCTTGCGAGTCTTTATGCGTTGTAATATTAACTGACATAATACAGTCGCTCGTTTCAGAGAATTATCCGAGGTAGATGGTGTTCGGTTAAACGTTTCAAAGCAATCTGCTAGTAAGTCAATAAATTCCTTGCTCGTGTTACACGCCGGTATTAATAATTGACGAGTTACTATTGTTACTATTGACGAGTTAAATATAATATGGAATGTATTGAAAAGCGATGGACCTCAATACGGATATTTCGTTAACGCTAAGAAAACACAACTGCTTACTCATCCATCTGAAATGAAGCAAGCATGCCCATTGAAAGAAATTGGAATATCATCGGATGGTATTATGATACTTGGCATTCCTATAGGCACTACCGAGTATGTAGATTCGGTTGCACTTGATAAATCTCAAAGTTGGACTCGTCTACTTGATCGTTTAGTAGAAATAGCCAAAGTTGATCCACATGTATCTTATATCGGTCTTACAAAATCAGTACAATGGAAATGGACTCACTTTTTCAGAAATACAACATTTGAATGCGGGCATTTGTCAACGCTGTTGACCATACTAAAAGACAAGCTTTTACCATCTTTAACAAGTCGAACCTTGAATCATTATTGGTGGACAATATTGACCTCACCTCTTAAACTAGGAGGTCTAGGCGTATTAGACCCCATTTTCGCATCCACACTGGAGTATGAAAACGCACAACTAATCTGTAATACTTATGATTCTGAATATACAGGAGAAACTCTGCGACAAGTACAATCAGATGTTATAAAAAGTATTTCTTGCCAACGAATTAATGTTTACAAGAATCGTTTAATTGATGTCAAACAAAGGGCTCAACAAGCAGTATTGAATGCAATTAACCATGCTACTCAGAATTGCGCTTCATCATGGCTAAGTGCGCTTCCTCTAGCCGTTGATAACTTTCATCTCCATTCTTATGAATTTAGGGATGCCATATGTTCCAGATATGGATGGAATCCACCAGATCTAAACAAAAAACATGTATATGCGGTACAACAAATGGCATTATTCACGCATTATCATGTAAACGCGGTGGTGTACCAATAATCCGTCACAACGATATTCGGAACACGATCGCTTATGCATTATCAGAGATATGCCACGGCGTCGAAGTCGAACCAACTTTGCAAAAGATTCCAGTCAGCTTAGAATTCATGAATAATTCAACAACGAAAAATAACAATGCGCGCCTAGACATTTCATGTTATGGACTACAGGACAATCGATATGAGCGGACGTTTTTTGACGTCAATGTTTTTTCAGTACATGCTCCGTCATATGCCAGCAGTTCGCCTCTCGCCGCCTTTGAATATAATGAAAATCGCAAAAACAGCAAATACAATGAAAGAATTGTCAGTGTGGAAGAAAGCAAGTTTATACCATTAATTTTTTCATCATCAGGAGGAGTTGGACCGCGAGCTCTTAAGCTACTCAAGGACATTGCCTCGATATCATCGAGGTTAAAATCAGAAAAATATAGTGATGTATTGGTTCACCTTAAACGCAAGATTAGCTTCTCGATTGCACGTGCTTCTTCACTATGTCTGCGAATGCCGCGATCAAGTAGAAGACATCCAATCTTTCCTGACAATAAATCTCATTTATAGGCCCGTTTACGGGAACCTAATTTCTGTAAATTAACTTTTCTTCTCTTTTTTTAATAAATAATATTACATTATTATTTATTATAAATAATAAATCGTTCAAGAATAGGCATCTGTCTTGCAATAATGGTATCAAGATGCATTAGAGGATCAAGATCTGCCTTTTATCGCCCGGAAGGAATTTTATCAAGTTCGCTCGCCATCGTACAATGACTGTATTTTATCTAATTGAGTCTAGCCATGCGTGACAGATTGTTTTTTGCACTGATTATTTCTTTTTCTTTTCTTTTCTTTCTTTCTTGTAATAAATAATTGTCCCATTATTTATTATTATTTTATATTATGTTATCACATATTCTGCTCATTGTCGTTTGTTACAATGTTTTTTATAATTTTCCTATGCATTTTACAATTACGCCATAGCAACAGCATTTAAAAAATAAATTAGTAATAAAAATATTATTTAATTTTTTGATATTGTAATCATTTTTATATTTTGTAAAGGAGAAGTTTTGATTTTTAAGTTGTATGTACTCAGCCTGATGATTCCAAAGAGTTATTGTAGTCACTTATAAAAAATAATTAATATTTTTAAATTATTAATTATTATATATTTATAAGTGGAAATTAAAAAATTTCAATGACGTTTTTTTGATTTTAAAGCAGGATCATGTCACTAGAAAAACTTGTGTTATATAAAAATAAATTTTTGATTTGATTGATACTGCTCCAAAATTCTGAATTTAATTAATGTATCAAAATCATTTATTTTTAATTCCGATAATGTTCAATTTAAATTATTAGGACTATAAGCGGAAATTATCATAGAGTGCAAACGTGAAACGGGCATTGTAAAGACAATTCATAAGGAAATAATTCAGGCTCTGTTGTGCGCGAATATATCAGGCTCCATTGCACTTAAATTGCATCAGACTACACTGTACCTAAATCGACCCGGCTCTATTGCACTCTTGTGACGCCCCACTTAGAGTATTTCATTCATGTAAATTTTTCTATGGAGAAGGTGGTGATCGTGAATAAAAATCCGGTTTCGTTATGAGGTTTTCTATTATGTTGTACTTGAACCCTTTGGAATCGGCTAGTATCATTTCATATTTCTTGACAATTCACTACCAATTTATTTGATTTGGCCATGCTTCGGTTGACGGGTTTTACTAAAAAACATTGAGGTTCATAACTCGAGTTTGATTTTACTAAAAAAAGCAATGAGTTCATAACTCGAGTTAGTTTTAAAATAAAACTATAAAATGTTAGTTTATTAATTACTTTTATTAATTTACAAAAATATTAACAAAAATATTTAACAGCTTAAACACACAATGTAATCCATTGCGAGAATATTCCACGAAACATTCATAAAGTTACTAGACGAAAAACAAACGATAATAAATTATAAAAGAGCCAACGGCTAAACATTTGGTGATTTATCGCATTTTTTCTAATTATGGATGTACAATACTTCCTTGGTGCATAAGAACTACGCAAATTGGTTATTAATATTTGGATGATCATTTTGTCATTACAAACAATACATTATTGCGTTAATTGAACATATCTGTTTCTCAAACTCTTTCACGTTCCTACGGCTACTCAAATAAATTCAGAATTTAAAAATATAAATTTAATAACAAAAAATTTTGACAGCTTAAACACACATTTGAGATATGAAAAACATGCATTTCGCTCACTTCGCTCGTGGAAAATCTTGTCAACCAAGATTAACATTAAAAAATCGTGACTTTAAAACTAAGTAATACCTGATCACAAATTGCCGATACCACGTATATTTTACTGTTTGCACAACTAATTACAATACAAAATCATATCTGAATACAATCCAACGACTGCGCAATTAACTACAAAAATGGAAGGAGGAAAGCGTCCTTCTCACCTATCCTAGAGAAACGTTGCCTTGATATCTAGTGGACGTTTCCGCTCCCGCAAGTTTGGAGGTTCAAGATGTGCCGGTTCCGGCAAAGGAATCTTTCAAAGTTGTTTTGACCATGTGTCAGAGGCTAAATCCAACGAAGGCACCGAAGAGATCAATTTACCGATTCCGCCCGTTCGAGTAGAAGATTCAAGCCGTCTGTCGTGTTTTAATCACGCTGGCGCAAATAATCGCCAACAGTAATATGTATCCCGTTTAAAACACGGGTTCTAGCAACCACCAGTTTCTGTGACAACATTAAACGCGAGCTCCAAATCGGAGATTCGGTTCATGGTCAAAGTTGCTGATCTTCGCCAAATCGTGCTTCAGTTGCTCGATACCTACAACTTACAAAGGTCGACATAAAGTCGAAAAGCGCATTTACGAGTCAATAAGAGCCTATGCGACAAGTGCCTTACCGGATTTGCCATCGGTAAGAGCAATGCCACGCAAAAATGCAAATCGCAAACAGAACAGCAAGTCGGAACTTACTTGTATCAGCCTGGTCAAGCACGGAAATTATGGGAAAGCAGCCCAGCGCCTGATTTCAGTCGGAATATCAACCCCAACTGCACATGCACGGACCCTCCTGTAAAGACTGCATTCTCCTACGTACAGAAGCTGTACATATAAACCACTCTAATCCCCTAATATTACAAAACAGCCCTCGAACAATCCGCTTTCGTCAATAGTTATAAGTCGTGAAACAGTCCTTACCGCGGTCAACTCTTTCCCCTCAGCGTCAGGACCAGGCTAAGATCGTATCATCTACAGAATATGTTACGAGTCAATAGCAAAGGATAAATAGCAGAGAATTTGACACACCCTATCAACCATCTACCTGCAGGACTCGCACCCCCTGAAGTGACGCCTTATATCGCTGGCGCTAACTTGATCGCGCTGCCAAAAAAGGATGGGGTGTAAAACCAATCGCCGTCGGCAAACTCTCCGCCGTCTCTGTTCAAAGTGTATGTTTTCAACTCCGTAAACGCTTCGCCAGCCTGCTACAACCAACACAATTAGGGGTAACAACCCCAAACGCAGTAGAAAGGATCGTTCACAACGTTAGACGACTCAACGAGCAACACGCCAACGACATTGATTGGACCTGGGTAAATATCGACCTAACAAACGCATTCAATTCAGTGTCCAGAGCACAGTTACGAATGAAGATCCGAGAAAACGTTCCAGAGCTCTTGCCCTGATTTGATTTCACATACAAATGCAAAGCACTCCTACGTTTCGGCTAATCGACCCTCTCAACTCATGCGAAGGAGTCCAGAAGGGAGATCCTTTAGGCCCGTTCCTATTCTCATTGGCCATTCAGAGAACGATTAAAAAGGTATCCCAAATACTTGGAATAAACCTCAACATGTGGTATCTGGATGATGGCATAGTCGATGGGACGCCATCAGCAATTGCATTCGCACTCGGCTGGCTAGATGCGAGCTTCAGCTAAATTAGCGAAGACATAGGTCATCGGCAGCCTGAAGCCGTAAACACCTGCCTGGCCTTACTTTCTGAGGTGGCTTCGGAGGACACTAACGGGAGCATGTATTTGCTAGGCATACCCATAGGTGACGAGTCTTTCATAGAGAACTGAACCTGTCTAATGAGGTTCTTCCACCACTGGTTCACACAATTGATGCAGTGGCCAAGCTGCCAGACCCTCAAGTCGAATACCTTCTACTTCGACACTGCACATCCTCGTTAAGGATAAACCACCTTCTCCGCACAGTCGATTCAAGGATGACAAAAAAGTTTTGTCAGTCATTTGACAGACAAATCGCTAGCGCTTTTCAGGAAATATGCGCGTGCTAACTTCAAGAAGCTACCAAATCACAGATGACAATCCCTATCTGTCTGGACGGCTTCGGTCTAAGATGCAATGTTGCGAACGCCCAGAGCGCATTCATTCAAATGTGCAGCAAATCGAAGAAATATACAGTCTGGACGCTTTACTGTTTCCTGGCTATTCTGAGGCATTAGTAACCCTAAGAACAAGGATGGGCTCAAACTTCATACCTTCTACCCCATAATCTTGCCTCAACCTAGCTGTTATAGTCGTTTTGCGAAATAGACCGGGCCCGACTACACGCAGTGTCATGTCCAAAAGCTGGGGCTTGGTTTAGCGCCGTCCCAAATTTGCCATCTGGAACGGAATTAACTCCACCACAGTTCTGCGTCCTAGCCCGAATTTGGCTTAGGATTCCCTTGTACGAAAATTATTATCGATGCGGCTGCTGCATGCGTATGGCGGATAAGGTGAGCCTAAACTCACTTACTTGCTAGTATGGAGGTTATCAAGGTCTGCGGCATAACGCCATCCGTGACGTGTTAATCACAGCCGCACAATCAACCCGTATGGATGTAGCCCTGGAAGTGCAAGGAATTATCCCGGACCTACGCAAACGCATGGCAAACATCATTTTTTATGGGGACCTTGCACTTGCAGTCGACTTTGCAGTCACCCACCTCAACAGGCCGTATACCGTCATTCTGCCGCCAACGTACAACTCGACGCTGCCACGTCGTACGCTGTCAATGTAAATGATAGGAAATATAGGGACAGAGTCGAAGATGCAGGGTACATGTTTTCAGCCGCCGTAGTCGAGATCTTTTGTGAATGGAACGACGAAGGAAACAGGGTTATCAAGCGGGTTGCTAACAATATGAGGCGTACAAGCGGAATGAGATATTCTATGACGGTCACACGATTATATCAGCACATCTCGATCGCGCTAATGCGGGGCAACGCAAAAGCCATTCTAGCTTCACTCGATCGGCTTCCAATATTGGCCTTTTGACCACATCCAACAGGAAACATGTTAACCTGGGTAACGCCTATTCGAGCCAGACGCTAGTCTCAACAAGAACTTGTCAGTAGAATCTAAATACCGATGCTGTGATGCACCTATTAAGCGATATACCAAACTCGCAAATAACTATTCAGATGCTGTTGAAGGTATGTTACCCGTTTACCGACACATTTCAATCCAAATCTTTAAATGACGGAGAAACGCCATATTCAGTTATATCCTTTGAACCATGTAAATTGTCGATGAATTATAAGACAATGAAATCATCCCAGAACAGTTTAAATAACGCCGATCAGTAAAAACGAGCATTACCTGTACATGACCCCACACATATTGAGGAACTTCCTCTATCACCTAATAGTAGGGATCGTCAGAATGGCTCGTCAGAAGGCTGACTACTAAATCTTCTACAAGATAAGCTGAATTAATTTGATTAATTTTATGTCATTTTGATTAATTTCATTTTTTTATTATGATTAGAAAAATTATTTCTTTACAATATAGATAATATTATATATAATTAGAAAACATTATATAAACATATTATATTTTTCATAAAATATAAATATTTTTGAATGTTCTATAAAATATACTGATTAAATTTAAATATTCGATATTAGCTAATAACATAACGTAAAATTTACTTAAATAAACAAATTTAAAAGTTTTATTGTTTTTTTGATCACGATGTCGGGTTGTTGAGACAGCGCACGAACGAGGCGTGACCAAGTATCATGGTTCTGAGTGGCCGATAATACCTCACTTTCAGATAGTCTTTAGCGTTCCTTGGTAAGATGGATAGTTTGATCTCTCCATCTACTAAAGGAAAGTAGTTGAAGAGATTAAAAAGAAGTAGGTGGAGAGATCAGACCTACGGCACCCTACTTCGATAATTCCTCCTGTCCTTAGTGAGCCTTCCATCGTTTCTATTTTGATCCAGTAAATTGTTTCTTGTCGTCATTGTTATTGTCGTCATTGTTATTGTCGTTGTTTTTTGAAAGTTTACTTATAGGAACAACGGAAAATCAAAGGCAAATCAATATTTCAAATTGTTACAATATTGTTACAATATTACAGTAACAATTTTCTAATCCTGATGATGGCAATTGCCATTGTAATATTGAATATTCCTTTGATCTCTGATTTTGGTTTGTTCCTATAAATTAACATAAAAATTCGAGGAAATTGGTGACTTAAATATCTTCAGTCGTTGTTTTTGTTCTGCTATATTTAAAAACAGGATTTATTTTTACGTGGCAAATGTGTGCAGTCGCACGCTTACATGATCACGAAGAAAAAACAAAAGTCTAAATCATGTGCCGAGAATGTGAGAATGGAGGGGGTGTTTGAATGTCATAAAGGAGGGAGCGCGGCGGACGTCGAGAGGGACCTGATTACATGCGAGAAGAGCGGCGATGAGAAAGGATCGGAGACGTAGTTGTTAGAGTAATTGGGAACGTGGATTAAGAGGGAATGACGGGAAAGCAGCGATATAGTGGTTGGACGAGTGGGGGAGCGTCATTGATGAGACGAAAAGTTACGAGAAGGCGGAGTTAGATGCTGATGTGGATGGTAGGCCAGGAAAGTTGGGCAAGATATGTGGATATGTGGTGGAAGCGACGGATACGTAGAGCACTCGAACTGCGGAGTTGATGATGCGTTGTATGGGTTGGGTGATGGATTTTGGAAAATTTGCGAAAAGGCTTTGACAGTAATCGATTTTATGGAAGAGAAGTGATGCAAGAAGATACATACAAGAATGGAAGTCGATAAGGGGGCGGATACGGCGGATGTCACGGAGAATTAAGTTAGACGAGCAGACCTTGTCGCGGACGTAAGGTTCAAAGGAAATATAATCATCGAAATGGAATCCTAATAAAGTGAGATTGCAGACTATAAAGATGATTGATGAGGCAAAAGATGCATGATGGGAGAGACGTTTATAGATATAAGAAAAAAGTTGGAGCCAGAAATGCCGATTTCGTGTATGCGATGGGCTGGTGCATTAGCATAGATGAAGATGTCATCGGACTATTGCATGACGTTATAGCAGTAAGGTTTAATAAATGGAGACAGATCGCCACAGGGGACCTATGACTGAACGTTGTGAAACTCCGCAGAAAATAGTGATGGGAGGAGAAGATGATGAATTTGAACTTACTCGCAAAGAACGGTCGGATATATATGATGCAAACAATGCTACGGAGAACGATGAAAAGCCGTAATCATAACGAAGGCGAGAAAGGAGGATGGGGTGGTCGATGATGTCGAAGGTGGAGGAGAGGTCGAGGGAGATGAGAACACTTTATTGAGCCTTGTAACGAGAAATGAGTAGGTCGTTGTAAACTTTTATGCAAGGGATTTCTGTGGAGTGATTATTGCAGAAATCGGATTTGTAAGGAGTGTGATTGAATGAAGTGCGATAAACGTTGATTTGTATTAAGATGAGGCGTTCTAAGAGCTTAAAAAGAGTAGGAAATGGGTGAAATAAAGATGAGTAGGAACTTGAGTGAAATGGCTCGATAGCTAAAAAGAAGGAAGTGGTCGAGCTATTGTTTCTTAAGGAGGATACGAAAGATGACGGATTTTCAGTGTGAAGGGAAGATATGACTGCTGATGAACAAGTTAAGCAGGCTGGCGAGGAAAGGGGATATCGATGAAAAACTGGATTTAAGTATGTGAGTAGGCAGGGGATCGGCAAATGAGGTTTTGTTGGACAAGGACATGAGGATAGATGACAGAATCGGAGATGGATTGTGAGGTGTAGACAGCAAAATGATAGTGCCCACCTCTTGGTAGGCACTATTTAATAAATGAAGATATTAAAATTAATTTAATTTTTTAAATTCGAATAATTTCTTCGATGAAGTTTCGTATGTTTTAACATATTACTTGATTACGTTATTATTTTGAAAATGGATAAAAAGCACATGTCCTTTTTGTGAAATCTGATAAAACAAATATTTTCCAGCAATTAAAATTAATGAATATTTTTTCGTAAACTTATAATCGTAATTATTGTTGACCTTATTTTAATGTGCTTATCACTGGCCATAATCACTGCGGAGACAATCAAAATATTAACCGTCAATTTACTGTTTAGCATTTATATTTTTGATCTATATATGTCTATATAGATTTCAAAAAGGTCTCTTTTTCGTTTTAAACAAGAATTTTATTTTAGCACTTAACTGCATTTTATTTAATTATTGTTTATTGCATTTGTAACCTGTATTTTATATTTGAAGTGATCAGGCGAACCCTAGAAGTTACAAATTTCGTATTTTAATCATTTCTTAAGACTACTTTAGATTTTATGAAATTTATATTTCGTTCGGCTATTTTTAAGTAGCGCATTTGCACAAAAGAAAACAAAAAATTACAAGAGAAAAAAAATCTTATATGTTTTGTAAAGACTTTGTTCATGTAAAATACTCAAGGCAATTTGCAAAACGTTTATAAGATGAATCGATTAGTTGTATCTCAAAACATTCCTTAAACTCACAATATGAATTTACCTATCAAATAATATTCATGGATTTACCAAAACGGTTAGTTATACGTCTACACTAAATATAAGGGTAATGTTTAACTTACATTTATACAAAATTTAAATCCATAGCAATTGACAAGACAGCAGTTCCATAGTACTGACAAATTTGATAATAAATACTAAAACCATATCTTCTCCTATTTCAAAATGGAAGAAGATTTGAAATGGAAGAAGATTATGGGTTTAGTATTTATTACAAAATTTAAATGTAATTGAAATTTTACAATTTAAGCTGTAAATTTTAAAATCTAGATTACTACAAAGAGAATATGGAGATCTACTAATGTATAGCATCACATGCATTGGTTTCATGGGATGTGATCAAGGACGATACAATTTAGCAAATTTTAGGCTTTCCAGTGCAACTTACACAATATAAAACAATGTATTTTCAAGCGCAAGTTGCTCACCTCTTAAGTAAATCTGTTTCAACTATAAACCACACGACAAATAACCGTTACTTTAAGGATAAAATGAGCGTAAATAATCAATATACGAAATGAAATCTATAAAATGGCGTGTAATATCAATGGATTTCTCTGAAATCTTTGCAGCATTAATAACATATTATTTTAATAAATCGTCAGGTGCTCAGGTCCCAAACATCTTTATTAATTAGACCCAGAGTTTTTTGACAAATAAAATTTGCCAAAAAATTTCAATGTCAAAATTGTATTAAATTACTTCTAAGGTTCCACTACAAAGCGATATCGATGCAGCCAACATAATATCGATTTAATATATTCAAATGATGTAGCAGACTAAGGGGTCAAATCATCTAGATAATCATGTGATAAAAATAAAACTTCATTTTCTTCAAGGAGTTTATAACTTTTGTAAAAGTCAATTGAAATTTAAGATGTACAAACACTTAATCGTAAGAAATGTTCACAAGCATCGGGCATAATGTTGACAGATGTACTGTATAGTATGATATTTGTCTTAAATGATCTTTATAATACTTTGTTAATAAATCAAAACTAACCGAAAAAATACTACGGAAGTGTTCAAAAGAAGTGACCGCTATCACAAAAGATCTTTTAATAGACCTGTTTAATATGTCTATTAGATCTTTTTAATACATTAAAGGGTGAAGGCGAGTAATAAAATATAAATATATATTTTCGATCATAAATTTACAAATTTTTAAGGACATTTAGAATTAATCAATTACTAAATTTTGAAATTTTTTTAACATACGAAGGCACGCCTATTAAGTTTTAAGCGACTATATTGCGCGTTGGTTCACCCACACATTGAATATTGTATCCAGGCATCATTTCCATCTATTAAGGCAGAAATCACGAAGTTTGAGTCAGTGCTTCTTAAAGTCGTTCAGTGAACGCTTTAAGTTAATTTAGTCATTGATTTTTTTAAGTTTTTAAAATACTTGTGTGAAATAATAAAACCGATCTTATTTGTGTACTAACCACTAAGTTAACTAATGTCTTCTTATTACTTGTACCTTTTTGTATAAATAGATACTTTTTCTATATCATTTTTGTATGCTAATGTCCAGAATACAGCATCGCTTTTCAAGATGGCAACGCTTTTTATTCTATGGAATTTGCATTTAATGCTCTGTGATGTAAGATCGGTGTGCTTAATGGTGTGTATACACCATAAATGGGTGTTTAAATAAAGTTTTTACTCTAAGAAAAAGACATTTCTAATGAGGAAGTGTCTTTATTTTTACATAAAAATGATTTATTTTTGAACTTTAGATCAGAATCAACAAATTAAGAAAAATAAATGATATATACTCAATATTTATTTTTTAATTTATTAATTTATTAGTAAAATTATTATTTTTTAATTTATTAATTTATCGATTTATTTCATAAATTTTTTAAAATTTATGTACTCACAAATTGCTCAAATTCGAGCCATTTAATGAAAATTATTATGGTATCGTAAGATTTTACGATTCAAATGTTATAACAAATGCTATTTTGTAAGGATCTCGTTATTATTCAGTAAATAATTATCATTGGTCGGCTTCATAAATTATCCTCGTGTGAATTCTTTAATCCTAGATGCAGCACTGTACACTACAATCAGCGTAGGTGGACCTCATCAGCAGTGAGCCTACGCCTACCGTTTCGTGTTTCGGTCCTTTAATGATCTGCTGAAATTTTCCTCTGCTGCCTTTCTGTAAAAACAAACGATACAGTTTGTAAGGAAAACATTTCCACTTGTGCAAACTGTACGTTGTTTCCGTCTTTTGTAACAAAATGACGGAGATAGCACTACAGTTGCCGGAAACAACCGACAATCTGTCTTTTGAATTTTCTTGACAGGAAACCGGAATCTGCCAGGTTAATAGAATGAATAATTGCATACACGAGCGAGTATCATCATTTGGTCGGCTTCATAAATTATCCTCGTGTGAATTCTTTAATCCTAGATGCAGCACTGTACACTACAATCAGCGTAGGTGGACCTCATCAGCAGTGAGCCTACGCCTACCTTTCGTGTTTCGGTCCTTTAATGATCTGCTGAAATTTTCCTCTGCTGCCTTTCTGTAAAAACAAACGATACAGTTTGTAAGGAAAACATTTCCACTTGTGCAAACTGTACGTTGTTTCCGTCTTTTGTAACAAAAAGACGGAGATAGCACTACAGTTGCCGGAAACAACCGACAATCTGTCTTTTGAATTTTCTTGACAGGAAACCGGAATCTGCCAGGTTAATAGAATGAATAATTGCATACACGAGCGAGTATCATCATTTGGTCGGCTTCATAAATTATCCTCGTGTGAATTCTTTAATCCTAGATGCAGCACTGTACACTACAATCAGCGTAGGTGGACCTCATCAGCAGTGAGCCTACGCCTACCTTTCGTGTTTCGGTCCTTTAATGATCTGCTGAAATTTTCCTCTGCTGCCTTTCTGTAAAAACAAACGATACAGTTTGTAAGGAAAACATTTCCACTTGTGCAAACTGTACGTTGTTTCCGTCTTTTGTAACAAAAAGACGGAGATAGCACTACAGTTGCCGGAAACAACCGACAATCTGTCTTTTGAATTTTCTTGACAGGAAACCGGAATCTGCCAGGTTAATAGAATGAATAATTGCATACACGAGCGAGTATCATCATTGGTCGGCTACTGTAAAAGACGGATACAACGTACAGTTTGCACAAGTGGAAATGTTTTCCTTACAAACTGTATCGTTTGTTTTTACAGAAAGGCAGCAGAGGAATATTTCAGCAGATCATTAAAGGACCGAAACACGAAAGGTAGGCGTAGGCTCACTGCTGATGAGGTCCACCTACGCTGATTGTAGTGTACAGTGCTGCATCTAGGATTAACGAATTCACACGAGGATAATTTATGAAGCCGACCAATGATGATACTCGCTCGTGTATGCAATTATTCAGTAAATAATTATCTAATAAATAATATTAAATGATTTATTTGGTGATTAACATAAATTAAATTATTTATTTTAATGTAAATCACAAATAAATGCCAAATTAGGTGATTAATTAATAAACGATAAATGTTAGTTTTAAGTGACATTTTACCCACACAAAAGTAGCAATAATTTATTTATCAACGTTCAGCTAATCTCATTGACCCTTGAATAGTGTCACTGATAAATAAAATTACATAGATTCACTTTAAGTTACATTGATTCAGCCACATAATTCAGTTAAAAGCTAAGCGAGATTTGCTTCAAGAACAATCAATATTTAAAATATTTAAATATTTTGTTGTTATTATACATTCAACAGCACAAGAGCATTTGCTCAAATAGCTGGATCACTAAGTTCGTAAATAAATTAATTAGTTATTAAAATAAGGAAATGCGACACGAAACATTGCCTGATCCATTTGTAGTATTCTTTTAAAAGTACTAAGTGATCTGCATCCAACGGTGTCTACATCAAGGTTGTTCCAAAGCTCAACAATTCTTCTATCAAATTGCATCGCGCCCAATTTCTGTACCATGCTTATTCGAGTAGTTAAAGAATGACCTCGAAGAACATTTGAAGCACGTAGTTGAACCCTACTCCGAAGAGGGTGATGGGAACGTTGGAATAAATGTCAAACCAGGCACATATTCATGTACCGACGGGTCCATGTGATGGTCTTAAGTCCTAGTGATATCATACTGTCTTCATAAGGCAGCGACGCCAACGGTGATGCTGGTTTTGTTGCCCTGCCAAGTACCCTCTCTGATTTTTTATGTTCATACACAGTACGTGGGTATACAACCAAAGCGGAATATAAAAGTCTACTCAATACATGTGCTAAAATCAGAGGCCGCAGAGAAGTCGGATCAAAGCGAACAAGCGCGCGTCGAATCATACCTATTATTTTATTGGAGTTGGCACAAGCTTGCTCAGTGTGCTTTTTGGTTGCTAAATTAGAAGTAACCCACATTCCTAAATCTTTGTAACTATCGACACTTTTAACGAGACAGCCCTTGTATTTGTAACAAACAAATGTTAGTTGCTTGAGAACATTACCAATGATACGCATGTGTTTGCATTTCGAAACATTTATCATAAGCTTGTTAGACGCCGTCCACAACTCCACATTATCTATGTCAGTTTGTAAATTATCAACATCCTCACATAAATGAATGGGTTGCTATATTTTTAAATCATCTTAATAAAAATCAACATTTATCTATCTTCATCAAATCTGTACCCTTTCTTCCAATCTGATTTCCGCTCTAATCACTTTACAGAAATCGCCTGCATAAAAGTTTACAACGACCTACTCATGTCTCGTAACAAGGCTCTATACAGTGTTCTCATCTCCCTTGACCTCTCATCCGTCTTCGACATCGTCGACCACTCCATCTTTTTTTCTCGCCTTCGTTCTGATTACGGCTTTTCTTCGTTCTCCGGAGAATGGTTTGCATCATATCTATCCGACCGTTCTTTTCGTGTAAGTTCAAAATCATCATCCTCTCCTCCCATCCCTAATTTCTGCGGGGTCCTACAAGGTTCAGTCATAGGACCCCTGCTTTTCTCTCTTCTACCCGGCGATCTCTCTTTGTTTATCAAACCTTAATCCTTTAACGTCATGCAAAACGACGATGACATCCTCATATCATACACCCGCCTATCACATACACGATATCGGCATTTTTGCCTCGAACTGTCTTTCTTCTATCTACAAACGTTTCTCCATCTTCGTCTCGCTCTAAACCCAGACAAGTCTAAAATTATGTGGATTCTCCCCCGTCAACCTAACATATATCCTCCACCTGTATATTTTGCATCATCAATCATCCCCGTAGTCTACAATCTCACTTTCTTAGGATTCTATTTCGATGATCACCTTTCCCTTAAACCCTGCGTCCACGACAAGATCTGCTCGTCTTACATAATTCTCCGTTACATCCGCCGTATCCGCCCCTTATCGACTTTTGTTCCTGTATGTATCTTCTTTTATCGCTTTTCTGTCCTAAAATCGATTACTGCCTCAGCCTTTTCATCAATTCTACAAAATTCATCATCTTACTCCTACAATGCATCATCAACTCCGTCGTTCGAGTGGTAATACGTCTTCGTCGCTTTGACCACACATCTAAATACCTTGTTTAACTCTCTTGGCCTACCATCCAAATCTCATACAACTCCGCATTCTTCTCAAAACTTTTCATCTCATCGTTGTCCGCTCCCCATCGTTCATTCACTTCCCTTTCTTAGATGACACTCGCCCACCTCTATAACTGCGTTCCCGTAATTTTCTCTTACGTTTCGTTTCCAATTACTCTAACAAGTACGGTATCCGATCCTTCCTCGTCGCCGCCCCCACTCGCATGAAATCAGATCCCACTCGTCGTCCGCCGCACTCCCTCTTTTATTGCATTCAAATGCCGCCTCCGTACCCACCTCCTCGAAACATGATTTAATTTTTTAAAATTTTTGTTGTTGTGTGGTCATGTAAGCGTGCCCCGGCACGCATTTGTCACGTAAAAATAAATCGTTTTTTAAACATGATCGAGAGCAAATGCATCCAGGCAAATCGTGAACATAAATGATGAATAAAAGCGGACCCAAAACTGAACCTTGAGGCACTCCAAGATTACATTCTCTAGGCACAGATAATGACATATCTACAAGTACTCGAAAGCAATGTTCACGAAGAAATTATCTAATCCAATCAATAAGTATGTTTATGAGTCCAGTATTGACAAGTTTCTGAAGAAGTTGACCATGGTCTACTCTATTAAAAGCTTTTGAAAAGTCTAAGAATATAATGTCTGCATCGGTAGAGTGTGCCTTATTCGCTGTCCAATCAAAATTAGCATCAAGCAAATTTGAAACAGTTGAACAACCCTCTCGAAATCCATGCTGATTAGGGACTAAAAAATTTTCTACATGAAAAACTCAACTATGTAGCGATGTACAAACATCTCCAGCACTCTACAGCAAATGCAGGTAATGCTTACAGGCCTATCATTATTGACGAAAGATCGATCTTCCTTCTTGAAGTAGGGAAAAACAATTGTCTGCTTCCACACATTAGAAAGAGATCTTTTTAAAATTGACTGGCGAAAAATTGCACAGAGAGGAACGCAAATTGAGCTAATATGCGCAGATAAACAGAAGTCACAATCTCTTAAATTATTTGCTTTTAGACGGCGTAATTCGGAATAGACTTTAGCTGGCATTATCAAATTGTCAAGGTCCAACTCAAGACACGTGTCAGAGTAAGTGTTCAGCACACTAGATTCCATACAAAAAGTTTCATGTTCATTTGCGGGCTCTACTGAAGTGCAATAGTATGCCGCAAACTCTTCAGCTAGGTCATTCGCAGAAATGTCATAGAAGTAGTGACAAATCGAAGAATCAACAGCTCTCCTACTTGATAGGTACTGAAAAAAGACCTTTAAATCGTATTTACACCGGTTAGCTAATGCATTCTCAAATGCATACCGCTTCTTTCTCTTCAATGAATTGGATAAATTTCTCGCCTGCTTAAAAACATCAAAACTATATTCCCCGACTTTGTAGCGATTGAAGATCAAATTACGAGTCCTCAATGTTGAACGTAACTCAGAATCGAACCAGGGAGAATATTTTCGACGTGTCTTGCGTCAAAGTGGAGAGAATAAAACAAGCAGCGACCTTTATAGGTAGTCGACCTTTATAGGTAGTCGAAAGTATCGCGGAAGCTTACGAATATAGGTAGGAATTAAATTCGGTTAGACTCTCATTACCAATTCGGGGGAATCGTTGGATAGCTGCCTGAAAGAAATCCAAGAAATTGGTTTTCCAGTTTTAACGATAACAGCACATGAGGTTTTTGTTGAATTGACTATGTTATCTGTTGCATTTACGTTCATCACAATGCAAATAAAGATTTAAAGTTTTTACTTATTGTTCGCTACCAAAAAAAAACTGTCCACCTGCAAACTGAGTGTAACATATATAGAAATAAATCAAAGCGTTACGGCAACATAGTGTTAGTGAACAATCAATAGAGTTTTACCGACAGTGTATGAATTAGATGCACTGCCACTACGTAGCATTCCTCTTCACCATCAATTACTTAAACGATCTTAGGTTACCACATTCCAGCCGTATCGGACAGGTACTCTCTTTGTACGTGTAGATCGTCGCAAAGTTTGTTGCTCTTCGTTGATCATCGTATCCGGTTCTTGCAATTGATTTGACACATTTTTGGTCGGTTCATTCTGATGAACACTAGATCTGTCGGTCGAACTATCAGGTTGAACTAAACTTTGACCACCAACTTCCTTGCTAACGATATTCGGTCGATCAGTTTCACTCTCGTATTGAACTGACTCTTTATTCACATCAACATTGATATTCTTGTCAAATCCGCGTATAGCGTCAGCGTGTACTTTGTGATTCTTGCCATTTCCATTAATTACGTATGATGTCCACCCACTACGGTCGATTATATGTCCTCGTGACCATGGTTTGGTGTTGTTTTTCGATACCATACTTTTTCGTCGAACTCGAACGGTTGAGGTTTACTTTTCTTATCAAAATAACGCTTGCTATTTTCTTGATAGTGGTGAATTGTCGATTATGGTGTAGGCTTTATCCGATCCAATAGTGTCTGTAACCTATATCCTTTTAACATTTCCGACGGCGGTTTACTGGTAGCACTATGAGGGGTATTACGATATGACAACAAAAACTGCTGCAGTCGCTTTGGACGCTCACTAACACCATAAGGTCGCAATACCCTATTTTTGAGAACTTGAACAAACCTTTCTGCTAGACCGTTTGACCTTGGATGATATGGTCTCACTCTTAAATGCTTGATTCCATTCATCTCTAGAAATGTGTTGAATGCATATGATTGAAATGGTGGACCATTGTCAGACACCAACTCTTTTGGAACCCCATGCCGATCAAATATTTCGCGCAATACCATAATTGCCGAGTTAGCATTGGTAGATGATATCTTAAACACCTCTGGTCCACTTAGTTAACGCGCAAACAATAACTATATAGTATTCCGAATTGCTCGGTCCTGCGAAGTCAACATGTATTCTTGTCCAAGGCTGTAAAGGAATGGACCAGTTATGCAAGGGATGACTTGGTTCGTTTGACAATATTCACATTGTTGTATATAATTCTCAATGTCTGAGTCAATTTTAGGCCACCAAACATAAAAACGAGACAGCGCCTTCATCAATACGATACCCGGATGACCGCATGCAAAACTCTCAGCACGTCTTTCCGCAACGTTGATGGAACTACTACTCTTGCTCCGAGTGGAACAATGTCACCCTCGGTTGATAACTCTGACCGTCGACAACTGTAAGGCTGCATTAATTCATCAATTTTGTAAGGTCAGTTCGTTTTTAAATATCCTCAACTTTACTTAATATATGGTCTTGTCTAGTTGCCTCTCTCAGCGCCAATTCAGTTAGCATAGATGCACCTTTAAAATGATGGTTATCCACTAATAAATTTATATGGGGTGATGAAATTCTACTTGTATCGACTTCAGTATTGGATAAAAATCGCGATAATACATCAGCCATTACATTTTCTTTTCCAGAAACAAATTCTAATTCATAATCATGTTCACCCAATAGCAATGCCCATCTTACCAGACGTTGATTAGTGACTTTAGGTAAGTTACGATGATGACCAAAAATATACTTTAGTGGCTTGTGATCACTCAGTAAGACAAACGTTCGTCCGAGTAAATAATAACGAAATTTGGAAATACCAAATATCAAGACCAATGCTTCACAATCAATTTGTGAGTAATTTTTCTCTGCAACTTGAAGCTTTCTGGATGCATATGCTATCGGCATAAAGCGATTATCATTTGTAGCCTGTAAGAGAACAGCCCCCAGTCCATTCTGGCATGCATCACAGTACAATTTTAACTTACTTGCCATCATACGGAACCAATACCTCCGGACGAAGCATACATTGCTTGACATAATCAAACTGCTTCTGATGTTCCGCTTTCCATTTCCACTTGATTCTACTTGAGGTCAATTCGTACAATCCAGAACAATGGCAACGTATGTAAGGAATAAAGCGCTGTAAAAATCCAACTGTACCAACAAAAACACGAAGTTCTTTTTGACTATTCGGCCAGGGGATATCCTGAATTGCTTTAACCTTTTCATTGTTGGCTCGAATGCATATACCTCTGAAATACAAGGGGTGCTACAGACAAGCCGAATGGAAGACTGCGATAACGGTAAAAGCTAAACTGAGTTGAAATGTTAAGATATATCCTGGAATCCTTATCAACGTGCATTTGTGCGTATGCATCCTTCAAATCGAGTATTGTATAGGAAGTACCACCAGATTTTTTACTCAACAATTCCTCAAATGTCGGCAACTCATAAGTATCACATCTTAAGAATGGATTTACTGTCGCTTTAAAATCCGCACACATTCTCAATGAATTGTCTTTTTTCGGAACTAAAACCATAGGACTAGCCCATTCAATAAATTCACGTCCCAAATCTACAGCCTCAATTGCTTTATTATCGACTAATCTCAAAATCTCGTTCTTTAACTTGTCTTTAAGAGGCAGTGGTACTCGACTAGCAGTACACATTTTGGAATTGCATTCGGCTAAGTTTTAATTTTATTACATAACCCTTTACACTCCCAAGATCGTTACTAAATACATCTTTCATCAGATTTAATATCTGACTTAATCTTTCAGACGATTCTAATTGATTTACAGAAATATTACGATTGATCTGTACTTGTGGTGGCCAAGGTATTTCGAACGCTTTAATCCAAGGCTGACCACATAAGTTTTTCTCTGATCCGGAAATCACCTCTGCATGCAAACACTTTTCGACCCCATTTAAATTCGCCCTGAGCAGACATCGACCCGAGCTTTTTAATTTCGAACCGCCATAACTGCGAAGCCATCGGCCTTCACTTAATTGTGGCGCACCAATTGCCGACCAGAGTTCACTTGATATAGTCGTGACCATGGCACCAGTACCATACTCCATCAATGCTGGAATTTCATTTAAGGTCACTTTTACGACTGGTAGAAAATCACGACCATTCTGGCTAACATTGCAAATCTGTAAATTGGCTAATTCTTCTTCCTCAGAACGTTCGCTACTGTATAATACCACTTGGTTGACAGCATCTCTGCGATGTTTGCAGCATCGGCGAATATGCCCCATTTTCCCACAGTTGTAGCATTTGACGTTTGTTGCCCAGCATTGTTGTTCGTAGCTATGATTGTAGCCATTACAACGAGGACACCGTGGCCTCATATTCTTATCTACATTCGATTGATACTGTGTATCCCTTTTACGAATAACCTTTACTTTGTTGACATTGCCAATTTATTCGTCAAGCGTTTGATTTGCATTTGTCGTTAATATGTTTTTGGTACGTTGGGTCATTTCCCAATTTGTCGCGATTCGAATTACTTCATTGAGTGAAGGATTTTCTAACGGAAGTGCAGCTGTTATAATTTCTTCAACCGGCGTAAATGCGACAATCAAATCTCGAAGTCTATCGTTGATTGCTTGATGAGCATTTATAATTGAGACGTCGTAAAAAGCACACCGGCTTGCCAAACCTCTCGCCTCTGACATCCAATCTTTACGAGACTGGTTCGATTTGTGTCTGCATTGAGAAAATGTGAACCGAGCAGCAACAACACGACAAGGTTTTTGAAAATGTCCATCCAAACACTTCATGATAGCATCAAATGTAATTTCTTCTTGCTCGTGTGTTGGTAATAACTGACCAATTATGCGAAAAAATACATCTACCGCAACATGACAGCAGAAATTGTTTCTGACGCTCGCTCGATGTCACCCCAAACATCTTAAGATAATTCTGCAACTGTATTGAATAATCTTGCCACGAATCATCATTGGAATCAAATGGCTGAAACAAGGGAATACTGCGGTGAACATCCTGGCTATTATTCGTTTGAAGATTAGCAACAACTTGACTTAGCATTCGCTGTTGTTCTAATACCAATTGCAGCATGTCATGAGGTAGTAATATTTCTTGTTTCTCGTTCATCTCACCCTCGTCACCATTTGTTGCATTTGCGTTCATCACAATACAAATAAAAATTTAATGTTTTTACTTGTTCGCTACAAAGAAAAACTGTCCACATGCAAACTGAGTGTAACATATATAGAAATAAATCAAAGCGTTACCGCGACATAGTGTTAGTGAACAATCAGTAGAGTTTTACCAACAGTGTATGAATTCGATGCACTGTCACTACGTAACAATAGGATCAAAGTGGAATCTTCCTCAAAGCAGCGTATCCTCTTCTATCTGCCTACGAATCAAGTCATGAAAGGTGGACAGATGTTATCGCGACTGCTCTGTACAGTGGGGTTTCAACAACCACCTCTCATGGAGCAGTAATAAGTCGAGAAGTGAATTCGTTGGTGTGCAATGAAAGCTAGGGGACGGTAGTTTACGAATAAGATAACCGTTCCTGGCTCTGCGGAGTGCTGCATTAATCCAACGACCAGTTCTGTCGTTAAAGTCACCTAGTACCATGTCATAACCGCTATCTATAATCCTATCCAGGAGGTCACGGTTCTGGTGAATCTCACTTAGACGGATGTAGACATTGGCTAGACTGAGGCGTTTACCGTTCTTACTTAGTGAAACTACTAAACGAGAAAGGGCTGGACAAGAAGAGTTGTGTAGAAGGGACGATATTAAGGAACATTTAACTAGGGTTAGAAGCCCTTGAAATGGAGAGGAGTGAGGTGGGGTTATGTGCGGAGTATAGTGGGAACAAATGCACTTAGGTATGAATCGAGTAATGTCCTGGAGAAAACGGATAGACCGCGTCTCCTAAAGGACTTTAACATCTGCATCTCTACCAGATAGAAGTCTAAGGGCAGAAGCTCCTCCCGAATTCCGCTGAAGGAAATTCAGTGAAAAAAGCTCACGAGTACTCTAAATTGTGATAGGTCAGCTGGATGATATTGCCTCATCCCTAGACAGAACTAGTGGCGGAAAGGTTGTTCTTCCCGCCACCAACTCCGTTCTGGGCGAGCACTTGCCCACAGGTAGTGTCTTCATCTCCCATTGATGCGCCTATTTTGCCCTTTAACATTTTTCCAATCTTTATTGGAGAACGGCGTGGGCGGAGGCCCCCTCTTTTTCGTTTCTAGAACTGCAAGTTGTTTCGGTATTTCAGGACGAGTATAAAGACCGCAGTCAGGGCGGCTACCATATCCTTAACCCTCTTGATGGCAGATTGTATCTTAGTATCGGTGATACGAAGGATGTTAATGTCTGAAATTCTAGAGGCAGTGTCGGAATATGATTCAACTTTTTTAGCGTGCACCTGTCTGGCGAACGTGTTTCTATATTCTTTGAACCGAGTGCATTTTCGCGACCATGCCGGATGGCTCCCACCACAATTAGAACATAAGGTGGGAGCCACGCATTTATCTTTAGATACCAGGCTATGACAAGAGGCAAGACCACAGACGCCATAAGTTTTCGTGCGAGAACAGTTAGAGGCTCAGTGCCCCCATCCATGGCACTGGTTGCAATGCGGGTATGTTAGGTCTTCCGAATTCAGGATAGAGAAGCACAAGTTATACCCTAGAAAGAGGTTGAAATTCGATGTAGTTAAAATTTATGCTTGCTCAATCGGGCCAGAACAAAATCCGATTGGAAGGAGAAATTCACTTTTCTCTGTTACTGATCTAAAATTAGTAACTTTAAAGACTGACTTCAAAGCATCTATATCTTTCTCTTCTAACTCTGGGGGAAGGTTAGTGATATTAAATTGAATCAAGAATGGGTTTGAAATAAATGTCACCCATTTGTTTTAGATTTAATTCAAATAATGTCATGTATTCCTTTACTATATCGGCAGTGAAGAAAGAGATCTTATCTCTGACTCATATAACTTAACAGAATTAAACAGTATTCTATTGGTGTACTTGTCAGCAAACCGTCTGATAAAAACTTTGAATAGATTATGCTTTTCTAATTTTTGCTTGAAAAATTGATATCGTTTGATCCTCCGAAACTAACTTTACTGCACATTTTCGATAATCACGAAATTATCACTTGCATGTGGTCATTATTTGTTTACAAAGTATCGTTCATACAATACGCGTGTTTTGATTGTATTAAAAAAATGAATGCTAAAACGCTATCGGAGCTTCAAAGCTCTACAACTTTTGGTGATTTTACAATGAAATATGGTAGTAATGAACGATCTGGTTCAATTCTTTCGTCTACTGGAGACAATTCTAATCAGGTTAGTGATGTTTCGTGTTTATTAAATGCAGATAAGGGGCTGCTACCCCCGATTCCAAAATTAGCTAACCTGTGCATCATCAATTCAAAAAAAACCAATAGAGAAACACAATCTCTTCTCAACCTTTTTGCGAAAGTTTGTATCAATTCATCCAAACAGGGTGCTGTTCAATTCAGTGAAGATTTTGGACAATACTGTAAGAGTTTCCTTCCCGAATGCCTCTTTATTAAAGGAATACAAAGATTATTTTGACAAGCACCTTTTGGACTCTGGTTCCATAACGTTGAAACCCCTTCAGTGCTCAGTTAAAATATCTAATTTTCCATTGTTTCTAACAGAAGAAGATTTGATAACTCTGAAAAAATTGTATGGCCTCCAATCAGTGAGGCAAGTCCTAGGTAAGGGGGCGACCCCCTCCCAGTGGCTTTTGCAAATACAGATCTTGATTCCGGTCTGCTTCTTTCTAAATCGTCAGCGAATCCTTTCCTAGGTTTTAACTTAGGATTCACTCTAATTGACGAAGACCGACTCACATTCCCACACTGTAACAAGTGCCATGCCTGGGGCCACTGGTACTCTACATGCAGCAAGGCCTTGGTATGCGGTGTTTGTGGTGCTGGGGATTGTCAGTATGCTTTAAAAGGGGAAAGATGTCAGGCCTCCTCCTCTTGCGCTAATTGTGGAGGGGAACATCCGGCCTGGTCAAGGCGCTGCAGAATATTTAAAGAATATAAACAACTGTTTGTTAAGCCTAGAACCCCGATCAACTACGCCTCTGCTGCTGGTTCATCAGCCGACCGGATGTCAAACGCTGACATCATTCAACTTCTTGATAACCAGAAACGAGTAATTTTTTCGCAATTTCAAACAATGATTGGACCTCTGCTATCCTCTTTTGTAGGGACAACAGCTGCCCCCATGCCTAACGAGCTTAAAACCCCCCACTCCAAGAAGAGGGGGGCTTCGGCCAGAACAGTCCCACCCCCAAGGTGGGGAAGATGATCAAGGATAAGAAGGCTTCTCTGGGAAATGAAGATATTGCCCTGGGGGGTACGACCCGCGACGGGGCTAGTGGCAGTGGGGGTAACCCTCCTGCACCTAGCTCTGTCTAGGTTGGCATCCCCCTTCCAACTAATTTAGCCCAATGGTGAGTAAACCTGAGCCTTTTTCACTGAATATTCTTCAGTGGAATTCGGGAGGTGCTTCTGCCCTTAGACTTTTATCTGGTAGAGACGCAGATGTTATAGTCCTCCAGGAGACGCGGTCTATCCGGCTCCCTCAGGACATTACTCGATTTATCCCAAAGCAAATTTGTTCCCACTGTACTCCGTACATAACCCCACCTCACTCCTCTTCATCTCAAGGACTCTTGACCCTAGTTAAATGCTCTTTAAGGTCCTCCCTACTGCTAAATTACTCTTGTCCTGCCCTGTCTTGTCTAGTAGTTTCACTCGTTAAGAACGGTAAACGCCTCAGTCTAGCCAACGTCTACATTCGTCCAGGAGAGATTCACAAGAACCGTGACCTTCTGGATGGTATTATCGATAGCGGCTATGACATTGTACTAGGTGACTTCAACGACAGAACTGGTCGTTGGATTAATGCTGCTCTCCGCAGAGCCAGGAACGGTTATCTTATTCACAAACCACCGTCCCTTACATTTCATTGCACATCAACGAATTCACTCCTCGACATATTACTGCTCCACGAGAGATGGTTGTTAAAACCCTTCTGCACGGAGCAGTCGCGACAGCATCTGTCCACATCTCATGATCTAATTCGCTGGCGGATAGAGGAGGATACGCTGCTTCGGAGAAGATTCCACTTTGACCCGATCAGAGTGGCTTTCTTCCAAGCTGCTATCCAACGCTTCCCACGAATTGGTAATGAGAATTTAACCGAATTTAATTCCTACCTCTCTTCGCAAGCTACCGCATTGCTTTCTACAACGGTCGCATTTAAAATGAAGGTCGCATTTTCAATCCATTTTTATAAAGGTCGCATTTTCAATCCCACTCCGACGAAACTCAATGTTCTAGCAAAACTACTGAACCTCCCTAATCTCTCTTCTTCCGCCAGACAGACTCTCTCGAATGAATACTGGCGCACCAGATATTGGTTCCAGCTGAGTAGGGATAGGGCGAGCATTGCTCGTCTTAACCCTTCTCAGTCTTCCTTTTGGAAGATTTTCAAGAAGGAGAAGTTTGCTTGTTGGAGGGATAGGGCCTTGGGTTGGATCGGTAGAATTGGCCTTGATAAAGTTTTAGAAGAGTCACTTGCCTTACACAACTATGGAGCCACTCAATCTCCGCAACCAATCCCGCCTTGGGGAGACTTCAGGAGTAGAGACTTATCTGTCACAGATATTCTCAACGCCTGGGGGTCTCTTCCAAGCACCTCCAAAACCGTCGCTCCACTCTCTTCTCGTGTCTGTCAGCTTTTGACAACCGATCAAAGAAGGGAGGTGGCCATCACAATGCTATTAGCCACCCCATCCGATGTAGCCGGCATCAACATTAGCAAGAGAATTTTTATTCCAAAAAAGTTTCCGGTCTCTTGTCCTAAAGACCTGCGGCCCATTTCGATTCAAAATTCCTTCGTATTGATCTACGAAAAAGCGCTTGCGCGTAGAATCCGCGATCATCTGATTAAGGCGAAATTTAATCCCACCTGGTTTCCATGGGTTTGTCAAAGGTCGCTCGGTCCATTCAGCAGTTGGTGAAGTGCATCGGTTTTGTCAGGAGAACAGTCATCAGCTAGCTGTGGCAGTTTTCCTTGATTTTTCCGCTGCATTTGACCGCATCTCCATTCCCTTTGTTATCTCTTCTCTCAGGTCCCTCGGGTTGCCTGCGAGAATTGTTAACAGGGTGGAGATACTGCTGTACACCAAGCGATTTTATTATGATGACGACCCTGATGCGCGTCAGTTCTACCCTATTACGGGTGTGTCTCAAGGTTCACCACTTTCTCCAATCTTATATCTTGCTGCCTCAATTATTCTATTTAAAATATTTAAACGTGAACAACGTCTAGTGGTGTACGCTGATGACACCACAGCCCTGTTCACTGGACGCAGGTTCACTGGTCGATTGTTGTAATTAGTTCGGTGCTATCAATTTATTATTGTCGTCGATGGTTATTGTATTGTATGTATTTGTAGCTTGTATGTATTTTTGTAAGTATTTAAATTCAAGATATTTTATCGGACAAAAACATATGATATAATCGGACAATAAATATTTTATTTTATATTACATTATAAATAAATATTAATAATAAATATTAATAATTAACAATAGAAAATATACATTAACCGTAAACTTTATTAATAAATGTATAGATAACATAAATATAGTCGGACTTTTAAATAATTCTAAAAGTAAAGAAATAAAAGGGTCAGATTTAAGTAAATATATTCCTGAAATAAGGTATAAACTCCTATCACCATTAGTACGAAAAATTTGTAATTATAATAAAGAATTAAAATCAATATGTAACGATAATATTAGAAACATAATGGAAACAGAATGCAATTGTAAAAGTCTTAGCTTTGATAAAATAAATGAACATATATGTACCCATAATCTAGAATTAATTGAAAATTGTGAATTAAGAAAGCTGCTATCAAAAGGGTATAAATATAGATTAAATAATAACAACGACAAAAATAAAATTTACAGTTCGTTATATAATAACTTAAATGATTACTTTAGTAAGCTGATTAATAGTGAAAGCTCGAATATATCTAAGATAAAAATTTGGAAAGATTATATATTTGATAAAATTAAAAATAAAATGAAAATAACAAACAATTACAAAAGGAAAGATAAAATTAATAAAGATATGTAAAGTTGAGATCTTTAAAGTTCCAGATCGAATATCATCTACTCCAGATGACTTGCCTTTACGTCACTTAACAACAATGAGGTATAAACTCCTACCACCATTAGGACGAAAAATTTGTAATTATAATAAAGAATTAAAATCAATATGTAACGATAATATTAGTACCATAATGGAAACAGATTGCAATTACAAAAGTTTTAATTTTGATAAAATAAATTAACATATATGCACTAATAATTTAGAATTTATTGAAAACAATGAATTAAGGAATATGCTATCAAAAGGGTATAAATAATAACATGCTATCAAATCCCCTGAATCCAAAAATAACTTTAATTTTGGTCTATTGGGTCAATTTTTTTAAATTTATTGAACATTATTGTATGAACACCATTTGGTCCTTTATCGTATTCCGATTTTGTTTTATTATTTTCAGATTTAGTACAAATTAATATACAATGAGTCAGATTGCATCACACAGGGTTTGTCTTAATTTTCAGAACGTGTATTGCTGTTTTTGTGGATAATATACATTAGTTGAAAACAGATTGAACATCACTGATTTTGTTGGAGGACATATTTGGCATATTTTGGGGTCAAGCTAGGATATCAGGGTAAACATTAGGCGCCACAGTGTCTGCAAACAATGTCCAAAGCATTTGAGATAATGGACTAAAAAGACTAGAAAAAGTATGAGATTTGCTATATTAATCGTTTGACGGGAGAGCAATAATTATGGGGATGACTGCTATTTTTGTGCTCGAAATTTAAATCATAAACTAAAAAAGAAGATTTTCTTAATTCGTGATATAATGACTTTAATTATTTTGATAACGAAAGCTTAAATACATCAAAGATTAAAATTTGAAAAACTTATAATTTTCTTTTAAAATTTAAAAGAAAATGAAAATAACAAATTATTTTGCTATAAGGTTTATTATAAAAAGTTTTTTTAATAATAATAAAATAATTTAAAATATATATATATAAAACAGATAACTGAGTCAATTATTTATAAATTCAACGATGATACTTAAAAATTAAATAATTAAATAATTATAAATAATAATAAATAATTTTGTATAAGATTTCATATAACTTATTTCAAGGGGGAACTTCGATGTTATCAGGTTTTGGCTAATATTCTTGGATCCATCATAGCAGCAAGGCCAGACACGTGGTAATAACGTATTTACTATGATGAAATTTGATTATATAAAATAATATTATATAATATAATAACATTATATATTATATTTTAATATATTATATAATATATAATATATTATTATATTAGTTAATATAATATTAATATTATATTATATATTACAATATATATTATATTATATATAATTATATTATAAAATTATATTATATATTATAATATAATAATATTATATAATTCTACAAAGTATATTATTTATTATTCATCCATAACAATTTTCCGCTTGAGGTTTAATTTATTTTTAATATTATTAAAAATTTGCCACTTTATAGTTTAAATTTATTCTTTATATTATTGTGTTGATTTATATATTTTGCTATTTTCTGTTTGATTTTATTTTTATAGTAACCCAGTTTGAAATTTGTATCTATTAAATTATTTAAATGATTTTGTTTAAAGCCAATATCTTTACGATATAAATTAAAAGTAGCTTATATCAATAATAAAATTTCTTTATTTAATGTATTATATTTTATATTATATTGTATGCATGACTGCTCATGGAACATATTTTTGCATAATATGTTTCATCTTTAAATTTTCATTTTTAAATATGTCATCTTTACGATATAAATTAATAGTAGTTTTAAATGATGTTCTTATATAAATGATGTTCTTATATGATGTTCGATGTAAATTAATAGTAGTTTTAATAAATAGCAGTTCCTCCTGATGACATCAGGAGGAACTGCTATGCTATCAGGTTTCGGCTCCAAACTCCTCTACCCAACATAGCAGCGGGACCAAATACATGCTAATGATGTATTTCCTCTGAAATAACTATCTAGTATCTTATTCAAATACAAAGTATATTATTTATTATCCATAAAAATTTGCCACTTAAGAGTTTAAATGTGTTGATTTATATATTTTACTATTTTCTGCTTGATGTTATTTTTATAGTAACCTAGTTTAAAATATGTGTCTATTAAATTATTTAAATGATTTTGAAGAAAGCCAATATCGTTACAAATTGTTGCAATTCTTAAAATTTCACTATTCAATATATTATATTTTATATTATATGGTATGCATGAATGCTCATGCAAAAATATGTTTCTTGTAAATTTAAATATGTCATCTTTACGATATAAATTAATAGTAGTTTTATTTAATGTCGATTTAATGTTTATATCTAAATATACACCTTCTTTATCATTAATATTGGTTTTGTTAAGAATAAGGCTTTCTGGATAAATTTGTTCACTAATTGAATAAAAATTGCTTTGTTGCAATTCTTAAAATTTCATCATTTAATGTATTATATTTTATATTATATGGTATGCATGAATGCTCATGCAAAAATGTTTCTTGTAAATTAAAATATGCTATCTTTACGATATAAATTAAAAGTATTTTTAAATGATGTTAATTGAATGTTCATATCTATATATACCTTTTTATCTTCAATATTGGTTTTATTAAGAATAAGGCTACTTGAATAATAAGGTTTGAAGATACCTTCAATCTTTATTTGCAGCCATCTTTACGCGTGATAGATAAAAATTGAAATATAATAATATATTTTATTCCTGCTGAATTACTGTACTTCCTTTGGGTAGAAAAACAAAATTTTGCTACTGGTGTCTTGTCAAGGAATAAATAAACGGTAACAAATTGATTTTTTAAAAATTGACTTTTGAAAACTCGTCATATGATTTACTTAAATAGATTCGATTACATTAAGATTACATTGAAATAAATATTTTTAGGTATAAAAATAAACAATCATTAAATATACGATAATGTTACGGAACCAGTCTCTGCATACTTTCAAAATTAGCATATAAAGTTTTCGTATGGTATCGAACTTTTGATTCCATTATAGGATGCTGAATATTGATGTTTTCTCTCACTACTTTGAAGTGCATTAGTGTCTAAAGTAGGATTATACTCTCCTGTTGCTGAAGCTTGATTGCCTTGATATATTTGTGCATTATACTGAGTACTATTGTATTGCTGAACCAGATCATCGAATGTGGGGTGCTTATTTTGTTTAGTATCTATTAAATACGTTTGACTTTCGGCTAAATTGTTATATTTGGTAGTGGCTATGTTTTGGTAGTGAGCGTATTGGTCGTCACTCTCACCGTATAAGTTGTATTCAGCAGCAGCGATATTTTTCGGCTGTTGACGAATGGTTGAGTCAATTTGAAAAGAATTATTTTTATAGGAAAGACTAGGTTGTAGAAGCGAAAATACGTTATTCGGTTGTTCGGATGTCAATCCACCATATTGATTACCAATAGATCCATTATTAATCGATGCATAAGACAGTGTCGTCGTTGGAATTGATTTCATCGTTGCTGTCACTTCCTGATCGCCTTCGCCCACGTCGAGGTATGCCGTCTTATAAGCATTTGAGTAATCCTGTGCTGCATACGGATTATTTATAATATTTACATCATTACCATTTGAGTGGTATTGCTATACGCATAAAAAACATTTCGTTACTAATAATGACTATCGTAATTTAGAAATAAATGTTTACTTGAAATAATCAGATCATTCACTAATTCGGATTACATCAAAAATAATAAATCGGTAGTATATTTTTTCGCTATCCTTCTTTCTTCAAGTGCAATTAGTCTCTATTTAGTTAGTACAAGTGAGTACACATCTGAGTGACAAATTCGAATCCGCGACAAATTTAAGTCACAACCGCCGGACTCAGTTGTCGGTTGTTGTGACATAAAAAGCTTTAGTTTCTAGTATTTGTGTTAAAAATTTAATTAAGTGATGGTTCCTGCACACTCAGCTTGATATTTTCAATATAAGAATATGTCAAGTCTAAAAGGACTGAGCTGATTTCGAAAACACACCTACTTCAATGATAATGCCACATCTTTAGAAAGATGTGGCATTATCAGCTATGTCACAAGATTTTGGTCGCACAGTTGTTTAAAAAAAATCGAATATTAGCAAATATTAGGATAGCTTAAGAACCACCTCCAATATTTAGATGGTTCTAACGAACAAATAAGAGATGGCTTCATATACTGCATTATTTCTAAACTATTTCAAATTAAATAAATTTAATATACAATTAAATATATTCAATAATTAAATATTGATCTAATTAAATTAAAGCAAATGTGTTCTTACCTGTAAATCAATAGCTTGAAAATTATATTTATTTGATTGGACATCATCATTACCAAATCCGTTAACATTGTTTGACCAGTTGTAATCCATCATTCGAGTAGATCCATCATTCATGAACGGTGTTCCATTTAAATTTAAATGAACCGGCGCATTAATTTGGTTGTTTTTCTGTGGTGTTTTATGGACTAAAGGATGTGGTGGTGTGGCATTAGTTTGCATTATTTGACTCGGTGGTGGCTCTACTTTAAATACTCGTTTATTAGACTAAAAATATAATTTGCTTTTTTCGGTTTTAACTTGGTAGTTGACTTACCTGTTCCATGTTCTCATAACGAGGCTGCATATTTTGTTTCAGTGAAAGATTTGGCATTTTCAGTTCAGAAGATGAACTATAAATACTCGAATTTCGAGGGGAATAATTTTTATCGCTCTGATCAGTAACCGTCTAAAATTTAGATAATTTTATAGATTTGTTGTATTGAAAAAGTATTGAACAGTAAGATAATACTTGTTGCATATTTTACATGTTCAAATACTTGCTGTATTGATTTAATAATTTCTATTGTAAATATTATTCTTTACATTATCTTTTGAAAATTGCATTATATAATCTTGTCTACACGCTTTACTGATAACACTGAGATAGTTTAGCGGAATATTTACATAATGTTCTTTAGCGTAAAAATATAATTAGAAATAATTGATGTTGATCCATTATTATTTAGAACTTTGGAGGAGAATCAATAAAACATCTTTTGCATTTCGCTAGCTGCTGCTATCTGCTGCATCAGAAAATCATTGCTTTCGATGCTTTTCTGATGTTTCTGATTTCGGCAGCTAACGAAATATAAAAAATAAATTAGTATTTATTAACCGACGACTGGCCAATTCTGCAACCCCGCGAAATCGCATACCCGTCTGATGCCAAGCCGTCGGATTGGGATAACCGAGAGTGGATTGCTGATCCCAACGACAAAATTCCTGATAATTGGGAGCTGCCTGAACTCATAGAGGACATTGAAGCAACAAAGCCAGATGATTGGGACGATGAATCCGACGGTGACTGATCCGTCCCAATGAAAACGGACCCAGCATACATGGGCAAGTGGGTGCCGCGTACTATTGATAATCCCGACTACAGGGGACCCTGGATTGCAAAACAAATTCCAAACCCGGAGTATGTCGAGGATCACACGATAGAAATATTCAAGGACATCGGTTTTATAGGGATCGACGTGCGGCAAGTAATGTCGGGCACGATTTTTGGTGACTTCGTGATCACTGATGATGTTTATTTGGCGAGACAAGCGGCGGACGCCATAGTTGAGACGTCGAAGAAGGAGCGAACTGTCAAGAAAAATATCGACGACAAAGAAATGGAGAAAATGCGTGCGTCGGGAAAGCCCACAGATGATAAGATTTCGGATGGCGGCGATGACAAAGACTTTGAGGATATGAGTGGTGTGGACACCATGGATACGTTGATTCCGGTCAAGGCGGTTTTGGAAGGGCGTCAAACCACGACGAGCATACGGGATCCTCAAGTGTGCATACTAACGAAGAGCTCTAATCTTCTATGTCAAAAGATTGTACTGTACATTAACACAATTATTTACGATTTTCATTTCTTAGAGTTTTTTACTTGATATTAATTGTATTTAATTAGTATTTATTATAACCACCGATAAGTGAAAAAGATTATTACATGTACATGACTTTGTACAATTCGACGAACTTCCTCTACTTTCCCATAGTATGATCATTTTTAATATTGAAAACGAAACTACCAACAATCGAGAGTAATCTGCTCAATAATCATCACAAGGATGATTATTGAGCAGATTCTCAACAAAGCTTTCAATCTTCGAAAAGTGTCGATGACAGAAAGATCATCGACAAATGATACATTAGAGAGCGTGTCGAAGCCGGCATATTTGAATACAGACTCAACTCATGCACTTAAAATGTGACGCGACAGAATTCACCTTGACAGTTTCTATCAACTATCAAGCAGTGAATAAGACAGCATCGAGGTCATTTTATATATTTGTAAAAATATATATAATAGTGTATCTTATTCTAATACAAAGTCTAATTATTTATTATCCATAAACATTTCAGACTTTAGAGTATAAAGTCTTAAGAGTTTTTATTTATTTACTTTCTCTTGATATTCAAGCAATTGATGCGTTTTTCAAACATTTTTATGTAAGCGACTAGTAATAACGTAAGCTTATATGATCTTATAATGTTGTAAACTTAAATTATTTAATGTAATAATGCATAAACAACACTGAAAATATTAAAAATAACTCACAACTATGGATGTATGATGGCTGATGTCGTCGTCTTTTACGGGGACATCTTTATGTATCATCGATAAGCTGCTAGTGTCTGATATATCGTTCGTTATGTTTCTCTGAAGATCAACTGCATTTGGAATCGTGTCATCGGATGATGACAAAGTTGATTGAGAGGCATTTAAATATCTCTCATTTTGTAAATTATTATAGTTAATGCTGTTAAGAGCTTGTAGTGAGTAATCACTTTCCATATCGGTTTGAACGACAGCTATAATTCGATGATAAATGTGTAATGTAAAGTAAGTGCCACAAATAAAAATTTAGATATTAAACTCTAAATATAAAAGATTTATAATGCTATTATATGATTTAATGACTCCTGTTGTTGATGGAATGTCACCTTTACCGTAAATTTACTGCAAATCAGTAAATTATTATTGCAAATGATGTTATACTGTCCATGTAGAAACTTAAAGGCAAACAACGTTCTTTAACTAAAAAGGAAATTTTTTAAGCATTAAAATTATTTTTAACGAAATTATCTACACAGAGAAAATTAGAATTTACTAATTTATTTGTTCTTACATTTTAATAGAACTTAAATATGTAAGCAATTTAATTAAATACAATATTAAATAAAATTGTATATTTTGCCTTAAATATTAGGGTTTGCATTTATATCTATAAATATTCTTAGCTGAAAGATGCAAGTCAGTAAGAACATAATTTTATTAAACAATTATAAACAATATAAATTATAAACTCAAGTAATTTGGAAACTATTAAATTCTTCCGTAGTGTCATGTATTTCAAATTTAATTTTATCATAAATGATAATTTATTTGAAAGTTGTAATAATAATGTTGACCATCTTTTTATATGAAGGTAACCACGCTTACTCAAAAATTTTAAAGCTAGATTCAATTGTATGTGTTAGATAAAAATACGTCTATAAATTGTACTTTACTTAAATTTGAAATTATGTTTGCAAAATGTAAGACGAAGTCTTTCATTAAATCTAAATGCCAATAAAGCAGACGAGTCGAGTGATAGTCAGTCAACATTCAAAGGATCGAAACTTGAAACGTACGTGTTGGATCAGTAACTAATGAGGTTAACTAATACTGAAACGTAGGGTACTGTTGTTGGCGTATTTTTAGGAATAAAGTAGCGTGCAGAATAAAATAGTCATCAAAAATTCAACGGTAACAATGGCTCCACATGTATATCAAATCAAAATTATAAAAAGGTAAAAAAAAGGTAATTGAAGGAAAATCCTTTCCGTAACAACGCTGATTTAATACGTTTCATATTTCGGCCCTTTTAATGTTAGTTGACGATTACTCGAATTGTCTGCTTTTATTTTACGTAGGCATTTCCTACATTTCACGTTTCAGTCCTTTTAATGCTGTTTGACGATCACTCGACTCATCTCCTTCTATTGGCGTTTAGATTTAATGAAATACTTTCGTCTTACATTTTTCAAATTTAATTGAAATCATTTCTGATTTTAAATTAAATCTGTGTTAGTAGTGGAAGGTACTACCTTCAATTTAAAAACCTAACCATTTTTGCTATAAAATGCAATTTTCAAACTAGTCATATATAGTTTGTTTCCTAATTTTAAGTTGATATACCTGTGCAGTCATTGTTATAATTCGTCTTACATTAAAGGTAGATCCTTCCCCTACCATAACTGATTTAATTTAAAATTAGAAATGATTTTAATTAAATTTGCAAAATGTAAGACGCAAGTCTCATTTAATCTAATTACCAATAAGAGCAGACATATCGAGTGATCGTCAAACAGCATTAGACTGAAACGTGAAATGTAGGTATTTGATCTGTAGCTGATGAGGTCCACCGATACTGAAATGTAGTGTACTGCATAGGATTATAGGATAAAAGCTTTAATGTAGTGCCATCAAAAATTTCAAATGTAACAATAGCTGCACAATTGACTTACAATTAGAAAGCAAACTATCGATGACTAGTTTGAAAATAGTAATTAATTGCACATATCTATAGTTTTTTAAATTGAAAGTAGATCCTTCCCCTACCAACACTGATTTAATTTGAAATCAGAAATGATTTTAACTAATTAAAATGTAAAAACTCTTTCATTAAATCTAATTGGCAATAAAAGCAGACGAGTCGAGTGATCGTCAGCCAACATTAAAAGGGCCGAAATATGAAACGTAGGTGTTGGACCAGTAACTAACGAGGTTCACTAATACTGAAATGCAGCGTACTGCTGTTGATTTATTGGATTGAAGCAAAGTACAGTGTCATCGAAAATTTCAATTGTAACAATGACTGTACAATTAAATTAACTTAAAATTTATTAAAATATACAAACTATTTTGTCTCCATTAAATACAAAAAATCTACTCATATTTGTTAAGTTGATTTTCTCAAGTTTTTTCTCTAGTGGTTTACCTTTGTATCATAACAGTCATTGTTATTATCATTTCCGTAAATAACACGACATTATTAAATGATAATAATTGTTATAATTATAATTATATTATAGATAAGATATTTTTGTAATTAAAGAATTTTTGTAATTATTATTGTAATTTAAGAATTAAAACTAAATTAAAACAGATCATAATTTAAAATTTAGAATTTACATTTAAATTTTAAATTTAAATCTTAGAATTTAAATGCTTAATAAAATTTAATTTCAGTTTGTTACACATAAATGATAATTACCGTCATCCTTAGTCTTAGTATAACTTTGTACATCTGACTTTTGGTTCCTTGTTTCAACAAGCAATTCCGTATGCTTCAATTGAAGATGTTGAATATCATTCCTTTAAAAATTAATTAATTTTTACGATTAAGTTTAAAAATTTTCAGAATATTGGAAAATTCTGTAAAAATTTATATTAAAAGAATGCTCTTAGATTTTCTTTATTTTGTTGCTATTCGAGTGCTTTAGAATTTGTGCTGGTTTATAGCACACTTTAATTAAAAATTAAGGTGTCTGCTTGTAGTTCCTACTTTACAATCACTCATGTCGTGCCATACAATATCAGACTTTAATCAGTACGAGAAATCGTGACTTATCAATTTGTAGAGTAGTTGCTGTAACTTGAATATTGAGCAGTTTACGATTTGTGCTGAACTGCAATATGTTTGATAAGCCAACTACATGCTTTGATTATTAGGTCAGAAATCGCTTGTTGAAGAATTTTTGAGGAAACTTGATGCGATCATTTCCATATTTATATTTACAGCTATTTAGCACCTAAATACTCCAGTAAAAAATATTTCCAATGCTATAAATTTCAAAAATTCGAAAATATGCAAAATACGGTGAACGAATTGCGTATATAGGTTCTTTATTTCCTCATATTTTCTACATCCGATAGTATCGAACCTGATACAGACAAAATACTAAAATGGATATTTGCAAAATCTGTTGATCGTATAAAGCTTGTATACATCGAATGTATTTATAATCTGAGATCAAAAATATTTCCCCATTAGTCAGTTTATCAATTAGCATACGCTTTACAAGGCATAAAATATACGAACAAACTGATATTATATAGTAAAGGTAATATGCAGGCAAGGGTCTAGAAAATAGATTAATTACTTTTATTAATTTATTAATTATAAGAAGGCGAGGAAACAGGAATATTTATTTGATTATAAAAATCCAATATTTCGACGGCACTACGACACGTCCTCTTCAGGGTCTAGAAATAAAACATTAGTAAAAGGAATTAGAAAGTGCAAAAAATAATAAAAAATATATAAAAAAATTGTTTATCCATTGTCTATCTGTACTGATGTTGGCAAACACAAATTTCTAGCAACTAAGTTTAAACTAAGCTATAATGTGATGTCTGCTTTATTTACATATCCCTATTCCTGCGAGCACACCGTATTTGCTCAAATGAACATTTACTTCGGGATGAATTAAATAATATATATTTTCTACAAAAACAAGCAGACTTTCCACCTAATATCATTAATCGCGCATTCCATCATACCCGTCGCATCATAAATGATCAAAGATAACGATCTGCAATTGAAGGGAAAAAGTTCATCGAGGTCCCATTCATCAACCAGAAGGCACATTTATTAATGTGTAGCAATCTCGGTCTATGTAGAGATGGCATATTTCCATTCACTCGCTTACTACCTAGGCTATCCAGTATGTTTAAACTAAAACCAGAATTTGAATCGGCCGGTGTTGTCTACAATTTTCCATGCCTCCAGTGTATGAAAATATACGTGGGCCAAACAGTAAGACCGTTAGCTATCCGTGCCAAAGAACACTCATATGTAATGAAGAGAGCATTACAAGGACAGTATATATCATCTTGTGCCATTTCTCAACATATAGGTGTTAATAATTACTTAATGGACATTAAACTAATTACACCACTGAAGAAAGAAACGAACAAAACAAAGCGCAAAATTATTGAAGCCATGTATCTTGAAACTTTTAAAGATTGCATAGTCCCTAACAATAAAGCAGACATCACATTATAGCTTAGTTTAAACTTAGTTGCTAGAAATTTGTGTTTGCCAACATCAGTACAGATAGACAATGGATGAACAATCAGTAGGCGTATTTTAGTTTTTTTGTACTTTCTAATTCCTTTTAATTTTTGTGTTTTATTTCTAGACCCTGAAGATGACGTGCCGTAGTGCCGTCGAAATATTGGATTTTTCTAATCAAATAAATATTCATGTGTCCTCGCCTTCTTGTAATAATTCGGATTGAAAACGAATTTTCTTTAATTTATTAATGTCAAAATAATTAAAAAATTGTAAAATTAAAAATAAAACACTATCCATGTTAATCGCTATTTTACTATTTATAATTACTATATCACCGGTTATTATCTTTCATCTGTTACTCTCTCACAGGTTAATCGCTATATCAGATATATCGACAGATCACAGGTATATCGCTGACTATTCGATTTATCTTATATGTGAAACATATGAAATAAATGGAAATCTCACATATCTGGATTTTTAAATCCTGCTTAAAGGTCCATATTACATTAAAATTTAAAAGCAAATGCATTAGCATTTCCAACTTTAACTTAAAGTTTACAGGAAAATTTAAATTGATGGAAAACTTGAGATTTTATTATACAATAAAATCAAATGTTTGAATGCAAAATCAAATGTTAAAATTAAGACAATATTCATAATAGAAATTAAAACTTTCTATATTAATCCACATGCAAATACTTTTAGTGCTTAAAACGTTTACTGATAAATTCATCAAACCGTGTGGGATCGATTCGTCCGTCACTACTCGAATATATTAAGACATGTTCGATAATCAGACCAGCTAACTGATCTATGTTAGCTATATTAGTTTTAGTAATTATATCTTTCACTGTGAACTTCATTATATTTAATATTGAACGCATAACACCCGTCCGTATGCGATTTGTCCTAATTGATGTGATAGTTAGATTATGCAAACCTTTCTTGACTAATATTTTGTATATTTAAATAAATTATTATTTGTATAATAAATGTATATTTACACCACTAAAAGCAGCCAGCCTAGTGGATGTAGCGTTGAATCGCGATACAGAGGTCCTGAGTTCGAATCAGATCAGCACCAGTGTACGGAGAAAGCAGACAATAAGGGTCAAAGCGTGGCATGTAGGTTGGGTCAGCATCTGATGAGACCCACTCTGGCATTATATTATATGGGAACTCTATACCTGTCAGGATAATATTTCTAAGTAAATTATTAATTAATTCATAATTCACAGCGAAATTGGCTAATGATGCAAATAGTCTGCATAGCTCATTATACTACAGCTTATACTTAAAAATGACGCAGAACGATACCTAAATGACATGCGATAGTCAAAAACAATTGTTTAATGTAATTTAAGTCTGGTGTTAATAATTCAAACAACATCGAATACCCGTTAAGAAAGTTTCGTATGGGATAAATTTATTACCCGCTAAGAATTTGCAATTAAGATAAACATAGCAGCTTAAATCTCGATTGTGATTGGTGTTATTGTTATATGCGTTTTTTAGCCATTAGTGAAATTATACAATATTTAATATTATACAAAAATTTAATATTCTGAACTTAATTGAGATACATTTCATAGGTAAAGAATAACTAAATGAGTTTATATTCAATATAACGTTTCATTTACAAGAATATATTGTTTGTGTTTCATTTCAATTAAAAATATTCTAAACATAATTAAATTTTAGAAATTTATTACTTTTTTAAATAATAAATATTATTTTATTATGACACGATACAACATTTGTGTATAGCCTTCATTATCTGAAGACCATGAATTGAAATTTATTTGCACAAAAATGACACCTGAGTTCTCATTCAAATAAACTATCTATAATTAAAAAAATATTTTATTATTTCCGTGAGATTAATAAAATTGGTTAAAAAATTCGAATAGTCTGTAAAGCTCATCATATTAAACTTAGATCATCTTATACATCATATTTCATCTTATACATCATATTTCATCTTATACTCGAGAATGACGCATAGTGATGATTTTCGTCACTGGTGATTTATATCGTAATTAGCATAACAAAAATAATACCTTATTTGATTGATCTCTTTTAAAATCGATGTCATATCACTATTAGCAGTTTCTCTGCCTGTCGATTGATTGTAGCTATTATCTTCACTGATCTGTGTGGGGCTATTATCTAACTAAAGTATAATAAATTTAAATGTATGAATTAAATGTATAAAAATAAAAAGGTTATATATTTTATCATTTGATGGAATTTGTGTTATTTAAATTTAATAATTATTTAAATTTTAAAATTTATGAATTTATTAATCTTAATAAATTATTATGTCAAAATATAATGAGTATTAGAATTTAATAATTTGTTACGATCTAAATTTAAGCTAGATATTATTTGGAAGTTGTTATATCCAGGTTTATATTCTGCATTATTGGCTTTTGTTTTATTTGTCCGTTGATAAAAAAAAACAATAAATTTATTAATTGATTTCATCCATTTGATTTTCGTTGTGAATGTGTCAAACGATAAATCGAAAATTTTAAAATGCAGATTTTACACTAAACTTATCGTTTGTATATTGATGTTTTTTTTGTAAAAGAGACAATATAACAATATAAACCATTGACGTTTGCAACAGTGAGATTAATCACAGTAGGGGTGATATTGATTACAACAATTATGTTATTGATTGCAACAATGATATTATCGATCAACAGTATTTTTACTTGCAATAACTACTTGGTTGATTGTAATCACCACGATATTATTTTAATGTCAAACTTAATATTTGTAGCTTACATTTTTCTTGGATTCCTTTTTCACATAAAATCGCTTTTCGATTATGCGCTCAATTCCAGGTACGCAAAGAAGATTTTCGGTTATTTTTATAGCCCTAAATGTAAAATGTATGTTTTAAAAAATACAAGAAAAAAAATTACTTTCTACTGGAAATTGGTCGTGTTCTGTCCTTCAATCCGTGTTCCTTCAATTCGACCGGCAAATTTCCTTTACACAAATTTAAATTATTTAAACTATAAATAACGGTCTATTGATATATGTGTTACTATCTCCATTAATTAGTATAAATATGTTAATGTATTAAATAAATATTCATATTTGCCAAAAATTACAATTTTTCCAAGTACACTAGCTTCTTGAAATCTGGAAGAAATGTGGGGATCTATACTATAAATATTAGAGAAAATTCGTTTCCAATTCGAATTATTACAAGAAGGCGAGGAAACAGAAATATTTATTTGATTACAAAAATCCAATATTTCAACGGCACGTCATCTTCACGGTTGTAAGTAGTTAGTAATCAAGAATGTTTAAACATTCTTGATTACTAACTACTTACAAATAAAAAATACATATATTAGACAATAGCATATGAGGTAAACATGATCACTATGTAACTAAATAAATTCCTTTTTACAGAAAAGTAATGCATTAAAAATATAAAATGTAAAAAATATTAAATATAAAACTTTTATATTTAATACGTCGTCATAGTTTATCAACTAAAAATGACTATAATTTTGTCAATTGTAAAAAAAATATTTTAATTTTTATAAAAATTTCAACTTATTCGAAAGGATATTTAAACTTATATCAAGTGATTTAAGTGACAGATTCCTTTGTCATTAAAATACCATTCAAATTTTTAACTATTCTCTGATAAAACAAATCTTTATTAAATTCTTTAGCTTTCAATTAATTATTGGAAAAATTAATTCAGGAAATAATTCTTCAATAATATTCCGTTAATTTATAACGTTTAATGGCTTAATTACACGTGCAAATTACATAAATATCCAATTATTTAATAAATATTAATTATCATTGATATATTATCATTAAGATATTAATCGATATGTCGATGATATATCGATTACCAAATATTCCTTCATCGGTATTATCATCGGTATTATGGATGGATAATAAATAATATACTTTGTATTAGAATAAGATACTATATAGTTTTATTAGAGGAAATACATCATTAGCATGTATTTGGTCCCCCTGCTATGTTGGGTACAGGAGTTAGGACCGAAACCTGATAGCATAGCAGTTCCTCCTGATGACCTCTAATTCTTATTCTGATACAACGTCTGTTATTTATTAGTCGATTTATAAAAATGACGTTAATTTTAAATTTCATTTTTTATTTTAACTTGATTTAAATTATAGAAAATCTAAAAACGATTATTAATTTTATTATTTAATTATTAAATTTTGATTTAGCATTATTATGTTTTGTTTATTTTATAATTATATTAAATACGTAGACTCAGTTAGCTGATTTGAATTGATCCAAATTTATGTTGCACCATTATTAATTACATATCAAAGTATTAAGATTTTGTAGTAGTAAATAAAATAAATCGGAGGCTTACCGTGTTTCCTATTAATTGCGTTATCACTAAGTGCACGGTGTCGTCTATCATGATTTTTATAACGTCGTTTAGACGAGGTGTGATTATCGCTTTTATCCGGTGTAAATTTACCGCTACTATCAGGTGATTTCGTATGATCAAATTGTTTTCTTTGTTGATGGTAGTGGTCCAACTCCGTAAATGATAATGATAATTGACTTTCAAGTGCTGATGGTTTTCTTGATAATGTTCGGCTTCTACCATGCCCCCTACGCCCCATTTTAGATTGGTTAAATTGGACGTTTCCAAGATGTTCATGTCGTTCATTTGGATCAGCAAACTCATGCGAATTCTTCTTATTACCATAAGTGGAATGACTGTTTTCGATATAGCTATTTGTAGTAATTGGATAATTATTCTTATAATGATCGTTTGCAGTTTGTTTTAAACCTCGAATTTTCTGTTTAATCTCGTTATCAAATTCATATCGATTTGTCTTAACTTCATTGGGGAGGTACTTATTAGTTAAATAGCCATTTGTGCTGGCATGATCAATTGAGTTCTTGTTTGCTTGCCATATTCTAGAGTCTTCATGTGTTATAATCGATTGTTGCGGGAAACCTAATTTATTGAGAATATCATGCTCGAACTTAATAGAATCAACGCTTGAACGATGTCGTTTCCCTTTCTTGTGTTTGCCTTTTGATGAGTATCTTCTGCTGCGAAATTGATGATCACCCTGTTGTAGAAAATCCGGCAATACTCCTGGTCGATCAATTATTTCATCGCTAAGCAAAACCGCACCAGGCGGTAGCGGTGGACATATGTTTTCAATGGTCTGTTTGTAGTACTGGCCGTTGGAAATATCATAAGGTTGCTGAAACGTATGGTCATCTGTTGAATACATGTCATTACCCCACATCATTTTTTAATTCGCCTTTCAAATTTTTTAGCTGTCAACGTTACTGTATTACTCTGCAAACTTCTATATTCGGAAAGTAATGATTGAAGTTGTTTTAATACTAGACGGTTTCTCTCTTAAAAGTATAATTATCCTAACTGTTCTCTATAGAAACACTCAATTTGAGACTTTCGCATCGATTTGGTTTTACACTTTCTCGTAATCGTCGTCACAACTCTGCATAAAATTTGTTAAATATTTACTATTTTTCAACACCTAACGTGTATATGGTTTTTGACTTCTAAATGTCTACCGTTCTACCTGCATACTACTGATTCTACCATTGCTATAATGCGAGCAATCACAATTTTAAAAGGCTTTTGTTTAAAATTTTCACGGCATATAAAATCAAACTCTATTATTATACACGATGTATTGAGTGACAGAGAAAGCGAGACTGAATTTCATCGCTGCTACGAATACATAAATTTGTACTTTTGCACAATTAGGCAGCTACTGCGATGAAGGTGAGAAGCCCTAAAATAGAAAAAGATGACGGATTGATGGAAATTGTGGCACATCTGTTCTGCTAATGAACGTCTAAACAGACTAAAATAACTTTAGATTTTGTGCTCTTTTAAAAAGGTTTATAAACATCAATCGGTTGTGATAACCTGATTGTCTCCCAAGACAATTCGTGTGCATTTAAAAACGTTCCTTCATTTTAATATTGGCACCACTTCTGTTTTTATTGTTATGTCAAGCTACAATTAAGTTTCTTTCATTACACCTGCATTTAATAAAACAGATTTCAGTAATTAATTACCTTGACAATGTGAAGTGTTATGCAGTTTATCTAAACACAAACGAAAAATTCTTTCTTGTTAAGTATCTCACAAGGTGATAAATATATATATATATATATATATATATATATATATATATATATATATATATATATATATATATATATATATATATATATATATATATATAT
>WNNJ02002730.1:0-89679 GCA_012934845.2 Pomphorhynchus laevis
ATAATAATAATGCAGCGATTTATTTCCCATTTCGCCTTTCGGCTGGGCAAAATTTAAAATACAATAAATTAAATCAATTACTTGAAATCAGAAATCCGGCGTCTGAACATTTAGCGTACGTTGTTATAGATTAATTCTGAAGTTTGAAATCGGGCCATGAGTGCAACGATGCGCAAGAAAAAAATGTTAAGCATCAATCAAAGTTAGGCGATTTCCTAGTCCTCCTTTGTCGACTTGTTCTAAAGACCACGAAGATAATACGGGGCATGCGAAAGCATGCAAAAGAGCTCATCACGACAGCGAGGAACCTCGCCGAAATTTTATAATTTTCGTTTTGGAAGTGTTGATCACTATTTTATTTGTCAGACAAAACTCAACGAGAGCTGTAATGGCTGATTGTGCTGAGCATCTATCCAACGTTATTAAGGCAAGATCGTCAGCATATAAAATTGGCACTACATTGGAAGCGGCGAAACGAACATGATCTGGGAGATCCATCAAGAAGAAGGAAAATAACAGCGGGCTGAGAGGATTTCCTTGCTGGACTCCACGACTAGCAGTCAAAGGACCCGAATAATTAACTCCGTCGTAAATGCGCATCGAACTAGGACGCAATATTCTTTCAAGAAGAAATAGAAAGTTTCCATGAACATTTACTCTCTCATGAAGCTTGGTTAATAGCAAGGTTCTATCAATCGAGTCGAACGCTTTCGCAAAATCAACAAAAATGCTATACAAAGATGAATGCTTATTAAAAGTATCGAGAACAAGTGACCGAAGAACTGAGAGTGCACTCATAGTAGAATGATTTATACGAAATCCATGTTGCTCTGGAGGAAGAAGAAAACTACGAAATCTCGACAAACGTACGGCCATCAAATTAGATAGAACTTTATACGAATGATTTAGTAGAGCTATCCCTCTATAAGAATCTCGACACGAAGGATCTCCCGAACCTTTGAACAACACTTTGATAATGCTGTCACGCCAGCCATTTGGTATAGGCCAACCCCTAAGAATCGCGTTATAAAAGAATATCCAGTAGTCAGCGACCAATCCGAAAGTCTGATTAATATGTTCAACACATAGTTGATCAATTCCAGCAGCCTTTCTAGTAGCCATATTAGAGAGACAGCTCTTAATTTCAGCTAGGCTAAAGGGAGAATTGAGCGGATCATGGTCCGTGATAGGACAATAGAGATTGCATTCTTTAGGATCGAAGGAATTAGAATTAGACGAGGCCAAAATTTCAGCGAAATGCTTGCGCCAATCTTCTAAAGGAAACTTAGAGGCAAGTTTACAAGTTTTGGGGCGTGCTAGCCATGGAGCGACCTCAGCTCTTAGAAGCATTATCTGTTCTTCTCGTCTAAGCACATTCAGCCTGAATTGTCTAGTACTCTTATTATAAGATCTACGCAGAGTCACAAAATCCGTCCTGGACAATGAAAATTCATTAGTCTTGTAGAATGAGAGTAGCATCCTCTGCAAAATTTTTAAATGGTTTGGTAGTCGATACGATCGGCTTCCATTATGTCGGATATTATTACACGCGCGTAACAGTGTTTGGTGGAGCATAGTGTAACTGGCCGCTAGATCACCACCCAACAAGAGTCGCTTAGATTCATTCAAATGACTAAAGTTAATGGCGTCGACAACGATCCGCCTACTCTTGGGTTGGACGGGACAAAAATCACTTAGTGAAGTTGAGAATTCTTCAATGACACAAATTACCGGTTTATGTTTTCGTCGTAAAGCCCATGCTACATCGAAATCTAAGCATGTATCATGAATACCAACGTTCGAGAATATTAAATCTAGACAGCTCCTAGTTTCACCCATTTCATAAGTCCAACCCTCGATAGGAACGTGAAGAGTTAGATTGTGCGAAAAGAAGAATTCCTTTAGTAAATTAAGCTTCAGAGGGGATCTAGAAGAGGTAGCGTTGAAGTCACCGGCAACAACTATGGGTTTATTACGAGATGAGTTTAAGAGAATCTCAGACAACTCATTAATAATATCAGAAGCGTCTAACGACGGCTTGAAGTAGCAGGCGATAATGACAATGCTCGGAGTGTCCAAATAAACTGAATTCTCGAATGTTTTGTAAGACCACTCACTAAAAGAACCATTGATTGCCAAAATAACACCTCCACTAGGTCGACCGCGATCACCAAGAGTGGCCAGAATTTCAAAGCAATAAAATGAGTTTAATTTTACCGGCGATGTTGTGAAAGTCTCCAATAGAACTGCAATATCAAAGGAGGTCAAATAACTAGCAAATCCTTCATTCATAAGAGTTTCAAGACCTTCCACGTTAAATAATAAAAGACGACGAAGGCAAGAATCTGACGCTGCACGAGGAAAAGTTTGTGATTGTCATATGGGGGATAACTGTGACTGCCCTATCCCATTTTCCCAGTAGATGATTCCAAACGTGTTCCTAAGCGTACCACTTTATTGTTACGGATCACAAAGCGAACTGACGTATTGTTTTCCCTCGCCACCTTAAGTTGATCGAGAAGGATGTTACGCGCATCACGTTCCGCTGGGGAGAGGTCAGCACTGACGTATACATTTTGGAAGAGCTCAGAGTCTTTTAAGCATCTTCCTCGCTTCAGAATTAATGTACTAACCGCTTCGTTAGTTGTGAGTAAAAGCCAGGGTGGTGAATCACTCTTCTGAGCCCGAAAGCGGTGCACCCTAATCGAAATATTTTTGTCCAGATGAATGTCCAACGATGCAAGCAACGCCTGAACATTCTCCACCTCATTAGAAGCAACCGGTAGACCTCGAATAATAACGTTACGAGCTCTACGAGCCTGTCGATCAACTTCCTGAATAACCTCGAGAGGAGGAGCATCCTTCGACAATCTATTGGCAGCTAGAACAGTTCGTGTGACCATACGTTGTACTACGTTGGAAAACGATAGAGGCTTGCCAACCGAAGTATCTGCATGACTTAGTACTGCGCTAACCCCTTTAGTCGATGGTCCCTCCGAAATGGCAAGTAACTCTTTTATCTCGTGTTCAAGTGTTTCTATGCGTCTTGTGTTGTTCTGAGCTACGTCGATCAAATTAAATCAGCTAACTGAGTCTACGTATTGTTATATAATTATAAAATAAACAAAACATAATAATGCTAAATCAAAATTTAATAATTAAATAATAAAATTAATAATTGTTTTTAGATTTTCTATAATTTAAATCAAGTTAAAAAATAAAAAATAAAAATAAAAAATAAAATTTAAAATAAACGTCATTTTTATGAATTGACTAATAAATAACAGACGTTGTATCAGAATAAGAATTAGAGGTCATCAGGAGAACTGCTATGCTATCAGGTTTCGGCCCCTAACTCCTCTACCCAACATAGCAGCGGGGCCAAATACATGCTAATGATGTATTCCTCTGAAATAACTATCTAGTATCTTATTCTAATGCAAAGTATATTATTTATTATCCATCCATAAAAATTTGCCACTTAAGAGTTTAAATTTATTCTTTATATTATTGTGTTGATTTATATATTTTACTATTTTCTGCTTGATGTTATTTTTATAGTAACCTAGTTTAAAATATGTATCTATTAAATTATTTAAATGATTTTGAAGAAAGCCAATATCATTACATATTGTTGCAATTCTTAAAATTTCATTATTTAATGTATTATATTTTATATTATATGGTATGCATGAATGCTCATGCAAAAATATGTTTCTTGTAAATTTAAATATGTCATCTTTACGATATAAATTAATAGTAGTTTTAGTTAATGTTAATTTAATGTTCATATCTAGATATACACCTTCCTTATCATTAATATTGGTTTTGTTAAGAATAAGGCTTTCTGGATAAATGTGCTCACTAATTGAATAAAAATTATTGGAATTAAATACACATATATCATCAATGTATCGAAACATATATTTCATATATTTATATTGTTTAGATTTAGTTTTTACACAGTTATGAACAAATTCATATTCTATAAAGCTTAAAAATAAGTCAGCTATAATTGGGCTACTATTACCACCCATTGGAACACCTTTTACTTGTCTAAATATAGATGTTCGAAACCTTCTTGGCAGCACACTGGCCGCATAAGAAGTCACGAAGAAAGAACTCTCTGGATACATTTCTTGGAGCTTTAACGGAAGAACGTAACAAACAACCCTCCGAAGAACATTCCATGAACAACGTGACGTAAATCTCGGTATCAAGATGTAAACTGGGAACAACCTGGGAAGCAAAGATATATAACTCTGTCCGAAAGACTTTCACTAGGAGCTGTAGAGTCTACTGTATCTAAGCATGGGGAACTCACAAGGCGATTACCACAACGTTGTGCCGGAAAGCAATCACGACAAGCTCTACCCGCCTTGACACACACAATTCTTGCACACCGCATGCGGCCCATTGCATGAACAACATCGATCTGGAACTGTCATTGTTGCTCCAAATTTGTGCAAGTAATCGCTTGTTGTCCACAGAAGTTCGATGTAGTGAACAGTCGACGATTGTCGATATTAAAACGCAGTTTGATTGTATAAGTTCGTTGTAGTGAAACGAAGTTCGTTGCAGAAGTGCGGCGTAGAAGTTCGTTGTTAGAAGTTCGTTTATTCTCGAAGTGCGGAGTAGAAGTTCGTTTATTCTCGAAGTGGGCGTAGAAGTTCGTTGTGAAGTGGAGGTTCGTAGAAGTTCGTTATTCTCGAAGTGGGCGTAGAAGTTCGTAGAAGTTCGAAGTGCGGCGTAGAAGTTCGTTGTTATAAGTTCGTTTATTTGTATAGAACTTAATATAACCAATAATAATAATTTTTTTAAAGAAGAAAAGCTTTATTCACAAAGTTTACAAAGGGAATTTAACCCAAATATCATTATGTTTGAATTTCATGTTACGGGGCGTGTGCTTTAGCTAAGGCTCCTGTTGCTCGAGGCGGACGGCCTTTCCACTTGAAGAACGGTAACCCCGGATGCATATCGACGCCGCGCGGCATAGGGCAACACCGATTTCACGTGTAATGCGAGTCAAGCACTGTGCGTATGTCGTTTGGTCAGACCTCTGCGCCTGCAGAATGGCGATTCGGCGCAACACAGCACGAGAGCTTTCACTCAATCCGCCGTTTGTCGAAGCGATGAAGGGTACAAATGTGCCTCTTGCAATCTGTTGAACCCGTTCCTCATATTTAGACTTCTTTCTTGCTTCGTGGAAGTTGAACGCACTGGACGTGCTTGTACGGTAAGATTCGGCAAGGTTGTTGAAAATGCTGACGTCTATATACGTCCGCTCGAATCTACCGGGAAACAGTCTAGTACAGACGATATCCACTCGTGCGTCAAGATCTCTTGTCGTTGCACTATTGGTGAAGACGTGATCCACGCTGGGACTATCGAGTACAGGTTCGATCCCTACACCATGACAAACAGTCGTTAGATTTCGGGCAAGGATATCACGAACGATATTGTGACGAAAAATCTGCAACCCTCCACGCCGACATGAAAGGAGATGCTTCAAGCATGCAGGAGTATTGCATATGCATCTCATGGGCATGTCAGTCGGTTCCCAAGCATACCCCACGGCCATACTATCTATGAATTCACGTGGAAGAATATGGGAGTTTTTACGAACCGGGGGCACTATGGAAAGCCATGACGATGCACCATAAACGGACGCGTATGCAAGGGCTTCCTGTGAGATTTCGTTTAAGTTCGACTTCGCGTAATTAAAGCGGCTAATTGCGGCTGTCTTTCTTTCAGCACTAATCCGCTCGCCGATCTTTTGATATTCGGTTCTGAAGACGACACCTTGGCAATCTGACGTGAATGACGAGCACATTCTCTCAGAAGAGCTGAATTCCAGGTCCTTCACGAACAGAGGGTCAATGATCCCGAGGCCTCCTTCTCGTATGGGACTGGTGAGTACCTTCACCCAATCTTCTGAAAGGTCCTGCTTTGTCATTTCCTTTAAGAATCTCCCGGTAATTGCATCCCGCAAAGGTGCAAGGTCGTCATAGGAGCAACTCGTTGTGCGTAAGAAGTGTGTCCACTTCCATTGCAATGACTTGGTCAATCCGATGTAAGAAATATGCGGGTCTACAGAGCATATCTCTGTGAGCCGGTCTGTCAGATATACGTCATCTTCAATTCGCTCTCTGGTCGATTCTTTCATGAACGCACTTGATCCAATGAATGAGCCGAGAATCTTAACACCATCGTGCCTTATGTCGACACCTGCAAACTTTGATTGATCTACTGTCATCGTTTCGTGCAGAAGAAGAGCAGATTTGGCTGGTTTAACATGATAGCCATAATCAGGTCCGTGCTGTTGTAGGATATTAAGTACTTTCTCAAGCATCGATGTGGGGCCGAGGAAGTTCGCATCGTCTGCAAACCACCGTTGAACAACACCAGGACATTGATCCCTTATCATCCTTATAAGAGGCAGAGAAGCCATTGCGAAGATGGCCATTGCTAAGGGGTCGCCTTGAGTCACACCCTCCTTCGAGTGGAGCGAACCACCTTCCAAAATAAGACGAGCATCGACAGAATAGATGTTTTGGAAAGTTTGCGCCAATGACGGACATAAATGCGACATGTTATGAAGAGCTACTCGGCGGTTTAAGCTGTTAAAAGCGTTGGAGGCGTCGACACACAGTAAGCCAAATTCTGGATTGTTGTGGAAGTTATTGCGTAGAGAGTGTATACAAAAGTCCACACCACTCCGTTGTGAGGCACATAGTTGCTCTAATCCAGCGATGTCTTGCAAATCCGTTTTTATATGTTGCAAAATCGCTTTGCAGACAATCCGTCTACCGACTTCGGCTATTCCAATCGGTCGAATACCTCCAGTCTTTTTCGGGATGGCCACAAGTCGGCAAGCTACGAAAGCATTAATAGTATTAGGCGAGACTTTTTCAGAAGCGATTTTGACTGCTAGAGCGGCAAGAGCTTCAGCAAGCTTTTTAGAATGAGTACCGAAAGCCGTGAGCATGCGTTTCCACATAAGCGCATCCACGCCGGATGGGCCTGCTGTGCCAAATGTGGAGCAGGAGGCTTTTACGATGTCGCTTGCGTCAATTGCAAGGAATGTAGACGGATGGTGAGGAACCGTACCCATCATGGGAGCATGCAGAAGTGCTTCCGGCTTTGCCTCTGCTGCTTCAGGATGTAACCTCTGTAGGAGATTCTTCACTGTAAAATCATCAATCAATGTGTCTGCACGAAGGGTTCCAGAAGTTTGAATGCCAGATAGGAGGGATGTTGCAGCGCTTAGACGGCCTTTCTTCACAAGATTGCAGTATCTGGTTTTCCATTCAGTATTTTTACCATCGTATTAATTCAAATCAGCTCGGGCCTGCAGGCATCTCGCTTCGTCAAAGAGGGCATTAAAATCGTTATTTCTCCAAAGATCCAGCCTACGTTCCATAGCTTTGCGTATGATCGCCGTTTTACGACTTTCGATTCTCTGAAGCACACAACGAGGGAGCACGGTTGCCGCCTCAAGCGCGGAGCAGGATTGAAATGCACGTCCTCCGAAGCTTGGTAGTAAAGATCAGCCATGATGTCCACAAATTCGTTCGTAGCATTACAGCGAGGTGGATCCAAGAGCGCTGGGGGCCAAGTGATAACGATTTCGTAGATATCGTGAAGCGTTAATTGGCGCGCGGTAGACTCAGTCTGGTTATGGACAACATCACTTTCCCGCGGTATGTCCAATGCAATTAATGGATGAACTCGTTCGACTGGCGCAGCAGCGGAATTTGATAGCATTTGAGCGATAGAGTTACGACTTGTAGGTTGGTTAATTGACGATTGATTTCTACATTTCTATAATAATTTTTTTAAACATTTCAACATAACATACAATTTTGGTTACCCGCAAATGGGCTCTTATTAAAATTGTTATTATTATACATTTTCATTAATGTTAGTTTGGCGAATCATTGAATATATTCGCTTGACTATTGAGTTTTCGGATTGATGCTCGTCGAATCGCCAAGGACACACACTTTGCAAGGATGAATGATATGTCGCTCTAAAGTTTAGTGATGCATTTGTGATAGGGTGTATTTTGTTTAACCGCTTGTTGTCTTGCGATCTGTCGTAGTACTCTGTCTGCACTGAGCCCTATGCTTCCTAGCGCCGAAAACGTGAGAGGGTGAAACGCAGAGCACTCGATCTTTACTACTCTTTCAACATATTTAGTTCGTTTTCTATTCTCATGATAGTTATGTGCATTTTTTTAGAATAATAACTTTATTGAAAAAGAAAAGTAAATTTTACAGAAATTAGGTTCCCGTAAACGGGCCTATAAATGAGATTTATTGTCAGGAAAGATTGGATGTCTTATACTTGATCGCGGCATTCGCAGACATAGTGAAGAAGACATAATTAGACTTCGAGCACAGCGCAAACTCGCTGTGGTGGGTTGTCATAAGATTAATAGGTTTGGAAGAGCTGGAACGTGGCGAGCGTAAGCATGCGGAAACTGATCGTGCGATTTCAAAACTGATGTCTCGTTTCATCTTTATGGCTAGATCAGGATAAGAACGCGTTGACCGATGCGTCAGTTTTGAAGCCGTGGTTTTGATTAATCTTTCCGCTTCTATGCCCATTCCTCCCGAAGTGGAGAAAATAAGAGGTATGAAAGACCCTCGTTCAACTAGCGCAATCCGTTCACTGTATTTGGCTTTCTTGCGACTCTCGTTGTATTCGAAAACAGACTCAGGCTTCCTTGATATGTTCGATTGAGCAGGTGCAGCAAATACATTAACATCAAAAAATGTTCGCTCAAATCGACTACCGTGTAGCCCGGAACAAACTATGTCAAGACGCGCGCTTGGATCACGGGTTGTTGTTGTTCGTTCGAAAGTAATATTTTCAGGAACCTCGGTTAGCTAAGGTTCGCAAACTACGCCGTGAGATATGCGGCTAAGATAGTGTGAGATGATGTCGCTGACTGCATTATGCCGGATCGAAGGCAAAGCACTTCGTCTACATGATAAGGAATGAGCCACACTGACTCGAGTGCCGCAAATGCAGTTGCTAACTCCAATCTTAGGATCAGTATGTCCATACCTTGCGTTCAAAGCATCCCTGAATTCGTTAGAAGAAAGATAAAAATTTTCATGCTTGATCGGAAGCGCACTTAACCACGAAGAAGCTCCACTGCGAGCAGCATGCGCGATCAGATTACTGGTTGCGGGTATCGCTAAGATCGGAATTTTAGAGAGGCGTTCTTGGTGCGATAGTGATCGTAGTGTCTTGATTTCGCTAAGCATAGTTTTCTGCCTCTCTCTTAGGCTATCGCCACCTGAACCAGAATTATAGGTTGAAATTAGCATGTTTGAGGATTTGCGTTCAAGTGTGGCTATGGTTGCACGGTTCGCAATAATAATACCTCCAAATTTTAAAGGAGAGCACAATATTGACTTCCAGTCTTCATCGAGGTCCCAGGACACGAAGTTTGGGAGAAGCTGTGTGGTTAAGGTGTGTGACAGATCCGACCAGATAGTGGCTGAACAGTCGCAGGTGCGCATTATATGTGTCCACTTAAATTGGACGGAGTTGATTAATCCTGCAAAAGCGACATGCGGATCTACCTTGGCAACATAATCGAGACGTTGCAGCATTGTGGTCCATGTAGACAGAAGTTTTGCGGTTGCTGCATTTACAAAATCGTTGGACCCGACTGGACTGCCGAGAATGATGATTCCATCGGTGGAAGTTTTTATTTCGGGGTCGGGGAGGTTCGATTGATCAATATGAAGGTGTGATAGGAGGTGAGACTTACGTGTGTTTACGAAATAGCCATATTTTGGTCCATCGGTATGAAACACTTCCCATACCTGTTTCAAAACGTCAGTGGTCCCAATAAAGTTGGCGTCATCTGCATACCATTTTTGGAAGACCGACGGAACTTTGCGTTGAATTGCTTTTATCAAAGGGAGAGAGGTCAGGGCGAAGCCAGCCATCGCAAAAGGATCGCCCTGGGTGAAACCTTCGGTGGAGTATAAGCTTTGACTTCCCACAATGAGTTGTGCAGGGTTTGCGTAGACATTACAAAGAGCCCGAGAAAGCGACGGGCATACGAAATCTATGTTGTGTAATGCTCTGTTTGAGCATTACACAACCGCTCTGTTTGTTCGGTTGAAAGCATTTGAAGCATCGATTGACAAAATACAGTGGTCGTCGTGACGGTTAAACTCATCTCTAAGTGTGCTGATGGCGACTTCGATACCGCCTTTTTGAGAAGCCCCCAATTGAACGGACCCAGCAACGTCCTGAATGTCATTGCGAACAATATCTAGAATGGCCCGGCTTATAATGCGTCTGACAGTATTGCAAATACCTATGGGGCGGATTCCTCCTGACTTTTTCTCTAAAGCAACCAGACGGCAAGCGGTGAAAGCATCTAAAGTTCCTGGAGTGAGTGGTTATGTTGCGAAGAAGATAGCGAATTTGGCAAGTGCTTTGGCTAGGCTGAGTGAATTCGAATCAAAATCTGTCAGCATGTGAAGCCATGAGCGAGCATCAATTCCGGACGGACCCGAGCTTCCTTTGGTTTTTTACTCGATCTGATAATGTGTGTTTCGTCCAGAGCATAGAACCGGCTGAGATGATGTACTTTGGATCCAGGGAACGGGGTAGTCAAGAGGGTATCTGGATCAGCTTGATGTGCCTCGGGGTGTAAGTCTTGAAGCATTGATATTACTGAAGTGCCATCAATGATATGTTGTGGATGCAGGGCTTTTGTTTCAATCGAGTCTTCTAGCACAGTCGAGCTGGCTCTTATTTGGCCCTTTGTTACTAGGCCTTGATAACGTTTAACCCAGCTTCTCGGTGGAAGAGGCTTGCGGGATCCGAAATTACTTTGCAGATACAAAGCTTCGTTATAAAGAGTTTCGTAATCTTTATTTTGCCAAATGACTAATCTTCGCTCGAGAGTCTTGCGAATCAGCTAGATTTTTCTGGATGGTATTCTTTGCAAAATACAGTGAGAGAAGACCGTTGTTTTCTGTAGTAGTGTCCGAGTGTCGGCATGGGCTTCTAAGGAATCCCAATATAAATTTTTTAAATTTTTTAAAATTTTTTTAATTTTTTTTTAGTTATGTGTATTTTTTTTAGAGAGAAAAATTTATTTATAAAACTAAAACAAATAAAGTTAGATCAATAATTAGCTGCTCTCGTCAGCCTCACTGATGGCTACAACGTTGTTTCGGGTTTTGTTAACGGATCCTGGTTTTGTTCTTGCGCTTCGAAGACACGCGCTGGCTGAACGGGAAATCCCAAAGGCGACACGGCGCTTAATGCGTGACACGATGTGCGCGTACGATTCATTTCCTCGGCGAGCCTTAACTGCAGCAATTTTCTGGAATAACTCATTCGTCTCCTTTCCCATGCCACCGGATGATGAAAAAATGAGTGGAATAAATTTGCCCTTTTCAACAGTCTCGATTCTTTCCCAATATTTTGAATTCTTTCTGGACGAGTTATATTCGAATGCGGAGTCAACAGATTTGGAAACGGTCGATTGAGCAAAAATGCTAAATAGATTGACGTCAAAAAACGTCCGCTCGAATCTCTCATTTCCCAATCCTCGACATGATATGTCCAGTCGAGCACCCAGGTCACGACTGGTCGCGTTGTTTTCAAAATTCAAAGTATCTGGGACAGGTTGCAGTCTAGGTTCAGTCTCAACGTCACGACTAACTGACGTTAACTCCTTTACAATTATGTCGCGAACCGCATCGTGCCTTATTGATGGCAGACCACCTTTGCGACAAGATAGTCCATGGCTCAAGGTCATTAAGTCACCACATGGACATATGGAACCAATCAAATCCCGCGGGGTTTGACCATAGCGTGCGGATAGGGCATCCGTAAACTCTTTCGCTGACAGATGAAAGTGCTCACTTTTCAATGGAAAAGCACTTAGCCATGATGACGCACCATTTCTCTGGGCATGTTTTATTGCAGTCCGCACCGTCGTGTCCATTTTTTGAATCGTATCTGACAAACGACGGTTTAGTTAAGTTATGCGAACCGTTGCCAAACATTGAACCAGTTTTAATTGAGAGTTTCGTAAAGCTTGTCCTGTAATTCCAGACTCGTATGTATGGCTGATTGCTAGCGAAAAATCATAATCTAGTGAGGATGTAACTGCAGGGTCATGTACTCCCAGTCCGCCTAAACTTAATGGAGATGTCAAAATAGTATCCCATCCATTTTCAGTTGGCAACCCTGTCATTTTTGGCAAGAGTTTATCCCTTAACAGACCAGAAACAATTTTCAACTGATCGGTGTTGCAATCTATCGTTCTTGTTATGTATGTCCACTTCGATTGGATTGCTTTTGTAAGGCCTATGTATGCAACATGAGGGTCAACATTTGCTACTTCAGCCAAGCTTTCGAGAAGACTGACCCAACCATCGACGCATTGGCTGACTTTCATTGCTTCATATTGTGGTGTACCAATAGCGGAGCCTAGTACTGATATTCCATATATACTGATCTCTATATCGGGCGAAGGGTGTTGGTCGATTTCGAGGCTTCGATGTGAAAGCAGTTTTGATTTGCTTGGATTCACTATATAGCCATACTTTGGACCTTCCCTCATTAAAACATCCCACACTTTCTTGATATTCGGTAGGTCTCCGACAAAATTAGCGTCATCGGCATACCACACCTGATGAACGTTAGGAACGCGTTGGTGAATTTTGTCTATTAGCGGTAGTGAAGCCAGAGAAAAACATGGCATTGCGAAGGGGTCGCCTTGAGTAAAACCCTCCTCAGATAGCAAAGTATCGGTTCCGACAGCCAACATTGAAGGATTTTGATATAAGTTATGCAATATACAGGATAATGACGGGCATATGAATTTGAGATTATGGAGAGCTGCTTGTCTGTTTATTTTGTTGAACGCATTAGTCGCATCGATTGAAAGGAGACACGAATCGGGTTTTTTTTGTACAAAGATCGAAGCTTGTGGACGGCATGCTCAACACCACATCTTTGACCTGCAGCTGTTTGAACATTTCCTGCGACATCCTGTATGTCATCTCTTACAAGGGTGAGGATGGCCTTTGAGATTATTCGTCGAGATGTGTCCGAAATGCCTATTGGACGGATACCACCATTGCTCTTTTTCAATGCGATCAGTCTGCAGCTCGTAAACGCTTCTAAGATTTTTGGCGGGATCGGCTCGGTTGCAATCCAAATTGCGAAACTTGCCAGCGACTGTGATAACATTTGAGATTGAACTTTGAAATGGGTTAGCATATGTTGCCAGGCAGTGGAATCAAGACCTGACGGACCTGCACCGCCTTTGGTTCGCCCGCACGCAGAAAGGATACTATTCTCGTCAATGGCGTAAAAGCGGCTGGCGTGATGCTCTTTGGAGTTTGGATGCATCGATGTGAGCAACACTTCGTTTGGCGGAATTTGCACTGAGGGATGAAGGTCCTGAAGTCTCGATAGAACTGATCTTCCATTTACGATTTCATCAGGGCGTAACACGGCTGATAATGCTTTTTGTTCTAAAACAGAAGTGGAAGCTGTCACCTTTCCTGATGTTAGAAGTTGCTGGTAGCGACGTATCCAATCTTTGCAATTTTGTGTTCGTTTGCTTGCTAGGTGGCGCTGATAGTAGTGAGCCTCCTTGTACAGAACTCCATATTCCTCCTCACACCAGCTTTTCAGACGTCTCTCCAGGACTTTTCGGATGGAGGAAACCCTAGCGGTCGGAATACGTTGTAAGATAAGCTGGGACAATACGACTGCCTTTTTTAGATAAGATATGTCATGATCACGTTCGTGAATTGCTTTTGAATACAACGATGCGAGGGTAGCAACAAAACGATGACTAGCTGTGCATACAGGGAGGATAAAAAGATTCGGTGCCCAGTGGGAGACATTATAGTAGATCTCATCAATGCTCAATGTCATTTGATTTGGGGCATGTGCACTTTCGTGGAAATGTAAATTAGGACTCCTATTTGCGATGTTTTTATCATTTGAAAGTATTGATGTTGTCGGATTTCCCGAGTTTGTTTCTATTTGGCATGTGCTACTGTCGACATTGTAATCTGTATCAGCTTGTAAATCCCCCGTTCCCTTTGCAACAAGTACGCTCGCTTGTAACGTTTGAAGGATGCGGTTCCGGCAGTTAATCGCTCTGCAATTGAAACATGACGTTTTGCTCTTTGCGCATTTACAACCCTTGCATCTAGCTGCAGGACCATTACACGAACAACAAGGGATCAATGATGAAGGTTTTCCTCGTACCATTGTAACTGGAACAAACTGTGAGTATTGTCAAGATTCGATCGGTTTGAAACGTTTTCACGTACTCCGGGAGAGCCCTGGACGTACGACTTCGTTGACGTGTGTAAATTTAGATGGTGTATACTGGTTGGCTGAATGATTGTTTTCAAGTCCTAATGTTGAAACATTTTTATGTACTCCGGGAGAGCCCTGGACGTACGACTTCGTTGACGTGCTCTTCGTTGATATTGCTTGTAAGAGTTTCAATAACCAAGACTTATATTAATTGTATATTATTTTATTGTATTTACTTTAGATTGTATGTTTATTAGAAACCAAACCTTGTACATGTATGTTATTTTATCTCAAATGTATTTACTTTAGATCTCAAACTTTTTTAAGGTGTATTAACTTTTTTAAGTTATGTGTATTAATAATAATAATAATTTTTTTGAAATAAAAAATATTTATTGTAAATCAAATAAACACAAGACTTTCAAAGTCCCCTAATGGGCAACAGTAGAACAATCCCTAACGGGTCACAATTGAAATAAAAAATAATATATCAAATTTGAACATCCTGGCACGACAGTGTATCTTGAATTTTAAGATCATCTATCGTATCACCAATAAAATTTTCCATTGCAATTCCTGCAAACCTTCCAGTTCTCGACCTCGCATTTCGCAATGCGACTGAAGCCGACCTAGCCATTAGAAAACCAATGTCAACTCTAAGGTCTTCAATGCAACGATTGTAGGGTCGTTTAGATTTTTCAGCTTCCAATTTCGCCATCCGCTTCAGAACTAGCTGAGCCTCATTACCCATAGCACCGTTACACGCTATTACGAACGGGTAAAAATTTGCGTCTTCAAACTTGGCAACACGTTCGCTATACTTGGCCATTTTCCTTTGTGTGTGGTAATTGAAGTGGTTATCCGGATTATTCGAACGATACGATTGGGCTAGGTGGTTGAATGTACAAATGTCCAGTAAGGACCGCTCTAATGTATCACCGAATAAACCGTTGCATTCAATGTCGAGTCTTGCGTCCATATCCCGTGTTGTTGTAGGTCGCTCGAATTCGACATTTTCAGGCAGTGTTCGTAATACAGGCTCAATCGCGACAGACGACGTCAATTGGGTTAATCTCGATGCAACAAAATTGCGAACAGCATTATGCCTTATTGTTGGCAGACCTCCAACTTGACACGCAAGGCAATGTCTGAGATCAAAACAGTTACCGCATGTACAATTTTGTGGTGCGTTAGGAGGTGGCCAGCCATATCTTATAGCAAGTGCGTCTTGAAATTGACGTTTACTCAAATATCGTTTGTAACTCACTATTGGTTTTGCCGATAGCCAAGTTGATGTTCCGGGACGTGATAAATAGCTTAAGGTGGAGGTAAAAGATGTTCGTAAAGTTGAGGCAGTATCCCGCCTCTCTTTCCACAATACATTATTTTCTTCTTTTAGAGATACGGCGATTTTCTTTTGTCTTTTAATGAGTTTCCTGTAATATGTTCTAGTAGTGGATTACATATTAGTCTTGAGTTTCGAAATTTTCTCTCTGGTTCATCATTAGGATCATCAATCCCAAGGCCTCCAAATCGTTTTGGCAACAATAACATATTGACATATTCATCATCCGTTATTAAACCTGTTATTGCTGGAATAAGCTGTTTCAACAGTGAATCAGACAGTTTGGCGTATGAATTTAGACTCCCTTCACATGTTCTTTGAACATATGTCCACTTATACTGGAGGGACTGAGTCAGGGCCACATACGCAATATGAGGATTCAGTTTAGCAACATCTGTAAGGTTGGATACTAGGTCAGCCCAACGCCTAACTTTTTCAGTAATAAACTCGTCTACAAAAGATTGTGTTCCAATAACCGATCCCAAAATTCGTGTTCCATTTGTGACTATTTTAACTCCGCATCCTTGAAATACAGTTCCAGAAGAAGCTAAATTTTGTTCATGTACTACTACTTGACATTTTTGCTCATTAAGTATAAATCCATACTTATGTGCATTTTGTCTTAGGAAATTCCAAACCTTGACCAAGCTCTCAACCTTTCCTACACAAAATAATAATATTATTAATAATAATATTAATAATATATTATTAATTTTGGTTAAAACAATTTTAGTTTCTAATAAACATACATTTGAGATAAAATAACATACACAAATTACACAAATTACATTCTATACATCTATACATTCTATACATTCTATACAATAACATACAATTAATATACACAACAACTACTTACAACTACTTACAATCGCACACAAACTATCTAACAATTATTATGACAACAGGAAAACCTGCTTCCTTTGCAAAATGTTGTTCATGTAATGGACCTAATGCCAGATGTAAAGGCTGTAAATGTGCAAGATCAAATGAGAGTTGTATTAATTGTCAAGCACCTCTGTGTTCGAATAAAGTACAATCCAGTATATTTCAAAAAATACGACAACCTCTGACTCGTACAGCTAGCATAGAACAATATACTTCAAGTGAATCACAAGATCTTGCCTTGATTTCAAGTCCATTAAATTCCGATAGACAAACAACATTTCAAAAAATGATCGACGACACATTCTACCAAGTGATTCATTGGATTCCGAATCTGTACTCATTATTAAAGTGCAACGTTAGTAATAATTTTGTTGACAAGTTAGCTGAATTATTCTCCTTAGCTGCATGTGATATACCTAACATGGCCTTACACCTCAAGACAGTAACTGTATTCTGTCAATTGATTTTACAAGCGACGCCAAAATCAAAAGCCAAAGTTATTTGATGTAATGTAGCCCGTAGGTTGATTCTTTGGCGAGAAAATAAAATTGATGACTTACTTCACGAGTCGTCCATTTTGCAGGAGGAAAAAAGATTTAAGCATCCAAAACCAAGAAATGAATTAAAATGGATAAGTCGTTTCCAAAATCTACTAAGTAACGGAAAAACTAGCACTGCCATGAAATTACTGAAAGATCCACAAGAATATGGAAAAAGTTTACATGTAAATGACGAGATTGGTGGGACTAATGTCATGAAAAAACTTGTTGAATTACATCCTGTAAGTAAGGCCGCCGGCGAATCGGTTCTTCTCTCAACACCTCTGACCGGAATCGGTTTGGTACCTACATTGCGATTTCTAGATATATCTGAAACTGACATCAAAACAGCAAGTAGAAAAACTCAGGGATCAGCGGGACCATCAGGTGTTGATGCTTTGCAATGGCGCTCGATGTTAAATTCATTTGGAAAAAGTTCAAGTAAACTTGCTTCCTCCATCGCCCAATTTACAATTATCACCGCAAATCAGCCACTAGATAAACATGCCCTTGAGGCACTTAAGGTAAGCCGCTTGATAGCACTGAATAAAAATCCGGGTATTAGACCGATAGGCATCGGAGAAACATTACGTCGTATAATCGGCAAGACAATTGCAGAAAGAATTAAGGGTGATTTACAATCTGTTGTGGGTAATGAACAGTTATGTTCAGGACAAAGGTGCGGGATTGAATTTGCAATTCATTCCATCAGAAAGATGTACAACGATAACCTAGAAAACTGTATTTTACAACTGGATGCATCGAATGCATTTAACACTGTCAACAGAGCAGTCGCATTGAAAAATGTTGATAAGATATGTCCATCATTTTCCGTGATTCTGCGCAATATGTATTTGAGCTCGAACTTACTGACTGTCGAGGACGATTTAATTCCATCATCGGAAGGGTTCACGCAAGGCGATCCCTTAGCTATGATAGCGTATGCAGTAGCGTCAATACCAATCATCATGACTTTGAAGGAACGTTTTCCTAAAACCACGCATAGATGGTATGCAGATGATGCGCACATTGTCGGTGACGCTCACACACTCTTCGACGTTTGGACCTGCATACGAGATATTGGCCCAAAGTATGGCTTCTTCCTAAATGAAGAGAAATGCCAAATATTAGTTCATAAAGATAATGAAGATTATACGTGTTCGCTATTTGAAAAACAGAAGTTGCAAATAACTTCTGATGGATTGAAGGTTTTGGGAGCCGCAATTGGTACGGAATCATTTATGACTCAGCTTATGACACGAAAGATAGATACGTGGACCAAAAGCCTTCAAAATTTGATCTTAGTAGCAAATGAAAATCCTTATCTGGCATACATAGTTTTTACTCAATCCTTTCAATTTAAATGGCGATTTATTCAACGAACATGCCCAGTAGAAGAAACTCAATTTAAACAGCTTTCGAATTTCATTGTCAATAAAGTGATTACGTCGATGATTGGCATTAGACTCCTTCAGTCCCACATTGACATTATTCAGTTACCTCTACGCTATGGTGGACTTGGAATTTCGCTGCCGGATACACGACCTGAACTAAACCTAAAGTATACGATTCGTTTGTGCAGTATTTTTTCTGAAAATATTCCTATAACTCAAATCAAGGCAAAGCAACAGGAGAAAGCTTTAGAGATATCAAAAGAGCGTGACATCGATTTTCAAAAGCAAGCATACGCATTAAAATTTCATAATGAAGAGGCATACCATAAAATGTTGTACGCAAGCATAAAGGGAGCGTCAACATGGTTGTCCGTTAGAGCATTCGAACATCGTCATCACGCCTTGTCTAAAAATGAATTTCATGATGCTGTAGCAGCAAGATATGGTTGGTCACCTCCAAATGCACCATCAACGTGTCTTTGCAATGCCAAATTTGAAATTTCACATGCACATTCTTGTCAAGTAAGTGGATTACCATCAATTCGTCACAATACCATATGTGATTTGATCACCGCTGAGCTAAATATTTTATCTCTCACTTCTGCTCCAGAGCCTGTGCTTACCGTAATATCCCCAAATGTAGTGTTTGAAAGATCAACGACGTCCAAGGAACAAAGGAGCACGACTAGACATTGAATGTTATGGGTTATTTGGAAATCGAACGGAGCGATCCTTAATGGATGTATGTATATTCAACCATCTAGCTCCTTCGTATTCTCTTGGCAACCCTAATTCACACTTCATGTACCACGCACAGAGAAAGTACGCAAAGTATGGTGAACGAATTGAGCGTTTTGAAAGAGCGAGCTTCAATCCATTGATTTTTGCAGCTAATGGAGGAATAGATGGTCAAACCGACCAGGTACTCAAACATATGGCAAAAAAGAAGGCCTTCAAATTTCACATGCGCTATGAAGAGTGCATCCGCAATTTACGATGCAAAATCGGCATCAGCCTAGCCAAATCAGCATCCATGTGCGTGAGATCAGCACGTCGTAACACACCACAAAACAGATCCACATTGTTATGAAATATTGGGCCCATTTGAGGGTAACCTAACTTGTAAATTTTACTTTTTGATAATAATAATTATTAAGTATAAAACAATTATAATAATGCAGCGATTTATTTCCCATTTCGCCTTTCGGCTGGGCAAAATTTAAAATACAATAAATTAAATCAATTACTTGAAATCAGAAATCCGGCGTCTGAACATTTAGCGTACGTTGTTATAGATTAATTCTGAAGTTTGAAATCGGGCCATGAGTGCAACGGTGCGCAAGAAAAAAAAATGCTAAGCATCAATCAAAGTTAGGCGATTTCCTAGTCCTCCTTTGTCGACTTGTTCTAAAGACCACGAAGATAATACGGGGCATGCGAAAGCATGCAAAAGAGCTGAACACTCTTTTGAGCAAAATCGACGGCGACAGTGAGTCGAGCGAGAGTGAAAAGGGAGTCGAATTGAACAAAATTTGGCGTGGTAGCCGTCTAAAGATAAACGCCAAACCACATATGGTATTGTGACGAATTGATGGTAATCCACTTACTTGACAAGAATGTGCATGTGAAATTTCAAATTTGGCATTGCAAAGACACGTTGATGGTGCATTTGGAGGTGACCAACCATATCTTGCTGCTACAGCATCATGAAATTCATTTTTAGACAAGGCGTGATGACGATGTTCGAATGCTCTAACGGACAACCATGTTGACGCTCCCTTTATGCTTGCGTACAACATTTTATGGTATGCCTCTTCATTATGAAATTTTAATGCGTATGCTTGCTTTTGAAAATCGATGTCACGCTCTTTTGATATCTCTAAAGCTTTCTCCTGTTGTTTTGCCTTGATTTGAGTTACAGGAATATTTTCAGAAAGGATACTGCACAAACGAATCGAATACTTTAGGTTTAGTTCAGGTCGTGTATCCGGCAGCGAAATTCCAAGTCCACCATAGCGTAGAGGTAACTGAATAATGTCAATGTGGGACTGAAGGAGTCTAATGCCAATCATCGACGTAATCACTTTATTGACAATGAAATTCGAAAGCTGTTTAAATTGAGTTTCTTCTACTGGGCATGTTCGTTGAATAAATCGCCATTTAAATTGAAAGGATTGAGTAAAAACTATGTATGCCAGATAAGGATTTTCATTTGCTACTAAGATCAAATTTTGAAGGCTTTTGGTCCACGTATCTATCTTTCGTGTCATAAGCTGAGTCATAAATGATTCCGTACCAATTGCGGCTCCCAAAACCTTCAATCCATCAGAAGTTATTTGCAACTTCTGTTTTTCAAATAGCGAACACGTATAATCTTCATTATCTTTATGAACTAATATTTGGCATTTCTCTTCATTTAGGAAGAAGCCATACTTTGGGCCAATATCTCGTATGCAGGTCCAAACGTCGAAGAGTGTGTGAGCGTCACCGACAATGTGCGCATCATCTGCATACCATCTATGCGTGGTTTTAGGAAAACGTTCCTTCAAAGTCATGATGATTGGTATTGACGCTACTGCATACGCTATCATAGCTAAGGGATCGCCTTGCGTGAACCCTTCCGATGATGGAATTAAATCGTCCTAGACAGTCAGTAAGGTCGAGCTCAAATACATATTGCGCAGAATCACGGAAAATGATGGACATATCTTATCAACATTTTTCAATGCGACTGCTCTGTTGACAGTGTTAAATGCATTCGATGCATCCAGTTGTAAAATACAGTTTTCTAGGTTATCGTTGTACATCTTTCTGATGGAATGAATTGCAAATTCAATCCCGCACCTTTGTCCTGAACATAACTGTTCATTACCCACAACAGATTATAAATCACCCTTAATTCTTTCTGCAATTGTCTTGCTGATTATACGACGTAATGTTTCTCCGATGCCTATCGGTCTAATACCCGGATTTTTATCCAGTGCTATCAAGCGGCTTACCTTAAGTGCCTCAAGGGCATGTTTATCTAGTGGCTGAGTTGCGATGATAATTTTAAATTGGGCGATGGAGGAAGCAAGTTTACTTGAACTTTTTCCAAATGAATTTAACATCGAGCGCCATTGCAAAGCATCAACACCTGATGCAAAGCATCAACACATACTGACAGAGTCTTCGTAATCTAGAGGGGCCACGAATAGTGGGTCGCACACCCCCAACCATAATATATAATATATTATGTTATAATATAACATAATATATTATATTACAAATATAATATATTTATAATATAATATAAATATATTATATTATATATTTATATAATATAATATATAAATAATATTATATTGTTATTTATATAATAATATTATTATTTATATATGAAAATTTATAACTGTTCTAGCAAATTACAATATAATAACATACAATCTAAAGTAAATACAACTACTACGTACAATTGTCCTGATTGTTAAATACTTAAAATTACAAACTACGTACAACGATTGACTTCCTTAATGCCAAAAGGGAAACCTTCAAATATTAGGAAATGCTGTACGTGCAATGGACATGCATCAAAATGCAAAGGCTGCCGATGTGCGAAAGAAAATCGCAGATGTACAAATTGTACTGCACCTGAGTGTACAAATAAAGCAAACCCTCAACGGGAGCAAGACTGTCAACAAGTCTTGAATAACGTGTTACAAATTCGATCATCGAATCAGATATATCAGTTCAAATAGTCGCAAGCATGGAAACCACCAGTCATGTAGATCATATATCGTATTATGGCACGATATTTGAGGAATGCATTAAATGGCGTCCGAACCTTTTTCGGCTTCCTCGATGCACAGCCAGTGTTCAGTTTGTTGGGATTCTAGCGGATCTGTACGAAGACGCTGCTTGTTCCGCAGATCGTGAGAACCAATCATTGAGAATGGCGACAATATTTTGTCAGCTAATGAGACAAAAAGTTGAATGCAAGAAAGTGACTGTCATTTGGAAAGTGCTAGAACGCAGACTGAACCTATGGAGAAACAATAACATTTCGAGTTTGTTTGAGGAGAGTAAAATACTACAAGAGCGTATGAAAAATCGCATACCCGACACTCGAGAGAATACTAATCAATCGGGTTTACATAGACTATGCGACATGATTGCGAATGACAGCGTAAGGCAAGTACTCCAACACCTACATCCGGATGCAGAGGCTGTAGAAGCGGAATGTATTCTCAAATCAAAATTACCCGATTGTAAAGATCATCATCACACTATCTTCTTTTCAATAGACAAAGATGCCATTCGGAGTGCCGCAAAAAGAACACGTGGTAGCTGTGGGCCTTCCGGTATGAATGCGGTTGATTGGTGCGACGTTGTTGCATAATTATAACCACGAATCTCTCCGATTTCTAATGCTTTGGCCGATATTGCGATACGTATTGCAACTGACCACGTCAGTGAGATAAATATGCAGGCATTATCTGCAAGCAGACTAATTCCCTTAAATAATAATCCAGGGGTTCGGCTAATTGCGATAGGGGAAGTGAGTAGAAGAATAATATCCAAAGCGATATTGCTCACGGTGTCTGACGATCTTCAGAATGTCGCAGGGAACAAACAGCTTTGTGCTGGACAAAGGTGTGGCGCAGAAACGGTTGTACACTCAATTAGACAAACATTCTCGACGAACTCGCTAAATTGTGTTCTACAAATAGATGCGAGAAATGCTTTCAACGCGATCAATAGGCAGTTATCTTTAACCAACATTGAATTCATATGTCCGTCCATACATAACGCTCTGGAAAATTATTACCAGCGACCACCCATTTTATGTGTTGAAGACGAATTCGTTATATCGAAGGAAGGCTTTACTCAGGGAGATCCCCTTGCGATGGCCGCTTTTGCCGCAGCGTCAATTCCCTTGATACAGGATCTACAGCGATGTGCCAGCAATGTGACACATCGTTGGTACGCGGATGACGCTTCGTGTATCGGTTCACTTGAGGATATATCGCTTGTATGGAAGAGGTTATTGACGATTGGTCCGAAATATGGATTTCATATAAACGTCCCGAAATGCAATTTATTAATACATTCAAATAACCTGGACGAGGCCAAACAATTATTCAGGGAAACGGGCTTGAACATCACGCCAGAAGGAATTGTCGTTCTTGGGTCTCCTTGTGGAACAGCCGAATACATTGAGAATTTTGCGAAATCAAGGATCAAACTTTGGGTTAGGATGGTGGAAAACATAAGCGAACTCGCAGAAGTTGATGCTCAAATAGCCTATTACGTTTTTGTTCACGCGCTTCAACATAAATGGAGGTACTTAATGCGCACATGCCCTACAGAGGGATCATGGTTCACACCTCTTGAGAAATTAATTACAAGAATTCTTCTTCCCAATTTACTTGGACAAAACAACGTTGAAAAAGAAATCATGGAGATATGTATGCTGCCCACAAAACATGGAGGAATAGGTATATCAAATCCCATAGAAGAAGCCGAGATGGAATATCAGCATTCGATACGGATATGTACGCCCCTAATTATGGGAATGTCGGGAACATGTTTAGGCAATGCTCAGAAATGTGCGGTTGCCGAGATAAAACAGGAAAGAAATTTAGCATCTCGCATAAAATATGAGAGGATATTGACAAGTTTGGACACCGAGAAGAAGCAAGTCGTGATATATGCTTCACAACGTGGGACGTTATCTTGGTGTAACAATCAACCGACACACGACAAACATACACAACTGACCACCTAAGAATTTCAAGATGCCATGTGTGCTAGATATAATCTTCCACTAAGAAATGCAACACAAAGATGTGCATGCGGATCACCATCCACAGTTAATCATGCTATGTCATGTCGAAACGGAGGTGTCACAATTATCAGGCATAACATTGTTCGTGATATTTTAGCTAACGAACTCGCTAAAGTGTGTTGTGATGTTTCTACAGAACCGATATTACAACCTGTACCCCGCAACCACGTATTTGAGAGATCAACGACATGTACTGACATCCAGGCAAGATCAGATATTGTTTGCCGGGGTTTATTAGGCGGGAAAATGGTGCGGTCCTTTTTGGACATTTGTATATACAACCCACTTGCACCTTCATATTCCAACAGAACACCCCGAGAATGCAATGTCTACCACGAACAACGGAAAATTGCAAAGTACGCTGAACGAATTAACGAAATCGAACGATCCGCTTTCTTTCCTATGGTCTTCTCCGCTACCGGTGTAATGGCACCAGAAGCTGATAAGGTAATGCGCTGGATGTCCACAAAAGCTGCTGAGCGAAAAACACTGCCTTACAGTGATTGCATAAGAGCCTTGCGAACACATATATCACTTACACTAGCAAAATGTGTATCGATGTGCGTGAGATCCACAAGAATGGGAACACAATATCAAATGACAGAAAATCGCACCGGAAACAATCCAGAAAGGATTGTTTTGCAATGATTTCGATTGACCGTTATTAAAAATTTTAAATTTTGAATCGAAAGGCCCATTAGCGGGAACCTTAATTGTATATGTTGTAGAACTTACGATATATAAAAAAAAATAATAAATTATTAATAAATAATAATTTATTATTATTTATTAAAATAAGTAATAATAAATATTATTTATTTATTATTATATAATAAATAATTTTTTTATTACACAAAATTACATTGAACACAAGACAAATCAAATAGTCAAATACTAGACAAAAAGTTTGACCTCATTATAAATATATTCTAACTATATCTCTTCAGACCTCTGACGACGGCATCGAAAACACCAAGAATTTGATTTTATTAGACCAAACCCGATCTTTCGACGTAACGTAGCGATACAATCACTGTAGTTATTGTCCCCTCTTAAGGCCTGTATTGACGCTATTCTCTTAAGCAATGCATGTGACTCTCTACTGATTCCGCCAGACGATGAAAAAATAACCGGAATAAATGAAACACGATCGACCCTAGATACTCGCTCTAAATATTTGGCCTGCTTTCTGTTGTGATGATACTCAAACAAACTATGAGGGCTTCGATTGGCATACGATGGAGCATGAACGTTATAAACGCAAATGTCTAGAAAAGACCGCTCTGTCGAATCCCCGTATAAACCACTGCATGCAACATCAAGGCGTGCATTCACAAGGCGTGCCTTATGTCCTCCGTAATTTCACTCATCCCCAGTATCCGTTGTTAAGTTCCCACAAACACATTTTGGCGTCTTTTAATAATATCTAGCGGCAAGCCCATTTTGATTATTTAGACCTTATTTCCAATTCTAGTTTTTCTGACTTGTAACCATGATTTTTCACATTTGCACGCACGAAAAACATATGTCCATTTATGTTGTAACGCAAAAATGAAAGCTAGATAAGTCTGTTGAGCACATGTTTCGGATATTTCCGATAAGCGTCTAACCATCTTACTCCATTTATCAACCTTATGTTCCACCCATTTCCGCTCATAGTCGCCATATCCGATTGGACACCCAAGAACTTCAGCGCCTAGGTGTGAAACTAGAATTTCACTACCCGCAAATATTGACCTTGCTATATCATTATTAGATCTAGAGATTAACTGGCATTTCTGAGTATTGATGTAAAAACCATAATACGGACAATGTCCTTCATCATTTCAAGATATTGGTAAAGAACACCCGCCTCCCCAATGCAAGATACATCATCTGCATACCACATCTGTTGGACAGACGGAAATGCCTCCTTCAAACGCAATATTAAAGGAATTGTAGAAGCCGCGAATGCAACCATAGACAGAGGATCACCCTGTGTGAACCCTTCGCGAGACAATATTATATCGTCTCCTATCATCATCATAGGATCCTCCGAATACATGTTCGTTAACACATTAAGCAAAGGCGGACATACATTTTTCATGTTTGCTAGTGCCATCTTACGATTTACACAGTTGAATGCATTCTTTGCGTCAATTAGAAGCATACAAGAATCACGTTTTTCCATTAGAGATGATCGTAAACTACGTACTATGTATTCCGCTCCACATCTTTGTCCTGCGCACAATTGCATAGTACCAGCGACGCTCTGAATATGCATAGAAATTGTTTTGAGAATTACCTTTGAAATAATCCGACGATACACCTCGCCCACCCCTATGGGTCGGATTCCGTTATTCTTTGCAACTGCGATTAACCTGGAGGCTACAAGTGCTGAAGTTGAACCTTTTGGTACAATACCCGCTACAAGTCTTCTTGTTAAACCGGCCAATGCATCAGCCAACGCCATTGAATCTCTATCAAAAGAAGTTAGCATTTGTTTCCATGTAGAGGCATCTACCCCAGAGGGCCCTGCGGAACCGCGAGTGCGTCGGGCCTCTGTAATAATACTCTCAGCATCAATCTTGTCAAACATCACCGGATGAAATGGCAGTAAGTTAGGATGCGGACAAGTCATCACACCTTCTACATATACGCGATCTCCTTCTGGATGTTTGCTTTCCAGCAACTGTCGTACGGTTGAAGATCCTATGAATTCATCAGGATTCAGATATGATCCACCTGAAGCGTCTTCCAAAGATTTTATTGCTGCTTTGGTATCACCCTTTTGCATAGAGCGTCTAAACGCTACTTTCCAATCAATCTGAGCTTGTATACACTCTCTGCTTTTTCTAGTCGATTGTAGATAACGAGCTTCAGCTATAAGCTCACTCCAATTATCGGAATTCCACCTCTCGATACGCCTTTTCATAGCCTGTCTTATCAAACTAACCTTCCTAGACTTTAATCTTTGAAGAATGCATTGACTCATTATTGTGACTTTTTGCAGTGCACTACCATCATCCGTATTTAAACAGGCTTCCTTAATCAACTGCGTCAAGATATTGATGAACAATCTACTTTCATTGCACCTCGGCAAATTAAATTGATTTGGTTTCCATTTTGAAATTTCTTCATAAATTGATCCTAATACAAATTCATAAATAAATAAATAAATAAATAAAGACTTTGTTAACTAACACATATACGGATCTCATATAATGTGTCAACTTAAACTGTAGAGATTTTGTTAGACATGAGTAAGCAGCATGAGGGTCAATTGAGGCAACCTCTGCCAATCGCGAGTACAACGAGCCCAAATGATCAAACTTCACTTTTATAGCAGAAGAAACGAAATCGACCGACCCAATAGGAACTCCAAGAACAGTGATTCCATCTATGGACTTGCAAGTAATATCATCGGGAAACAGATTGTATTGATTTACGTTGTGAACAAAGACTTTGGTCTTAGAAGCATTTACATAATATCCAAATTTTGGTCCCATGCACTTTAGAATATTCCACACCTGAACTAGATCTTGAGGTTTTCCAGCAAAATTCGCATCATCTGCGAACCATTTTTGATTTATACCAGGTACTTCATGGGCAATTATATCGATGAATGGCAGCGATGCCATTGAGAAAGCGACCATTGCCAATGAATCGCCTTGAGTAAATCCTTCGGATGAGAATAAGCTGGACCCACCAAGAACGAGTTGTGTAGGCCTCAAGTAAATATTATTCAAAGTGTTTGATAGCGATGGGCAAACATATTGAATATTATGGAGTGATACTGCGCGATTTAATGCGTTGAATGCGTTCGAAGCGTCGATGGCAAGGACGCAACAATCCTCGGAATGACAATACGTTTCACGAATTAAGCTAATGGCGTACAAAGCCTGAGATACACCGACTTTTTCATTCTTAAAGTATCTATATAACCTTGATAATCTAAATTCACCGGTTCACATTCTACATTACTGTATTACTATATTTTTTCTCTTGATTTTCTTTCCTTTCAATTTTTAACTTCTTTTCTCAACTTGATAATCTAAATCCACCGATTTAAATTACTGTATTTATTAAGTTACTATATTTTTCTCTTGATTTTCTTCTCTTTCATTTCTTATTTTTGCATTTTCATTTCTTTCATTCACATGCTACTTAAAAAATTAAAAAAATATATACAAAATCCAAAAATAAAATTTTCTTTTTGTCTTTTTTCTTTCATTCTCCTACCACTTAAAAAAATAAAATAATATACAAAAGTTAAAAATAATAAAAAATAATAATAAAAAAAATCTTATTTATTCACACTTAAAAAAATATAAATATATTAAAATATACATATATTAAATCTACCAAAAAACATTTTCCTTTTATTTCATCTTTTTTTAATTCTCATACTACTTTAAAAAATAAAAAAATAAAATAAAATTTAAAAATAAAAAAAATATAGAAAAAAATACATTTTTTTGAACAATATGAATAGAGAAAAAGACAGCACGCGTTCGTAACCTCTAAATAGGAAAAAATTTAATTGACAAGTCTAATATAATCTAACATGTTAGATTATATAACTACAAAACAAATTAATAAAAATAAAAAACATACAAAACACCTGGGAACTACGTTATATTCATAATTTGACCTCCTGCAGTTAACGACACGGTTCGCAGCAAACAAGGAAACTACATCAATCTAAACTGACAAACCTACTCTGGGAACAAAACTCGAGAAATTCAATTATGCAATGAAAATACAATCAAATCGAGCAATCAATTTGGTCAAACAGAAACGAAGTTCTTAATTTGATTTGCTACTGATTTTCTTTATAATATATTTTCTCTTTTCAACTACAATTGTTATTCGTCCAAAACTTGTACGCTTTTTTGCTATATAAATAATATTTTTTAGACGTGAGGGAATACCAAATGTGTTTATCCCGGTAAATTCACAAGGCTAGGAAACTAATGAATATACATATTACAGCTGACGATTTGCAATTCCTTCCATTATAAAGGCTGCGAAGATTCAGGAACAGTAGAAGATGGGAAAACCAACCACCAACTGACACTGGTAATGTGATTTCAACTCTTCTCGAAAGATATCAAGAACATATGCTTTTTTTGCGTTTAAATTATGTTCCATACCCGCGGGAATTTTCAAGACATGCATTCGTATCAAAACTCAAATACACTGCTAGAAAATGAATGGAAGACATAACCAACCTAACAGGTAAAGCACATGTAAAAGAGATCTTTAACAGAGAGATCGTACGCTCCTATGTCAATCTCCAACCCAATCCACACTAAAGTAGCAATTTCAGTAAGTCGAAACGAAGAGCACTGAACCAACTTAGAGCTAACAATGATTTTGTAATATGCAACGCGGACAAGGGAAATGAAGTGGTAGTATGGAATCAACATGACCACAACTCGGAAGCACATAGACAGTTGAATTTAGCTGCATACTTGGAGATTACAGAGAAAGAGCACAACCACATCGTAGCACTGGTGACCGAAACAATCAAGGCATATTTCCCATGTAAAGAGGAATGCGATAAACTGTGTGTACAAAACCCAAAGCCAGGGAAATTTTATATGCTGCCAAAGATACACAAGGGCATCAATTCGATACCAAGACGCCCGATTATCAGTAAATGTGGCTCGGCTACAAAAAAAATTGTCGAGATGGCTACACGATCAGTTATATCCGATACTAAAGACTATATGTATATAATATATATGTTGCCTAATCCTAGTTTTTAACATTTGTATGTTCCAATATATTGCCATCCACATGTACACTGTATTAGATACGCTACACCTGCGGTATTGCAGTTACAATTATTATTAATATTTAGTGATAAACAATTATTTGTTGTACCAGGAGTGATTGAAAAACAATCGCTATCGAACCAAGATCGCCCTGGTTCAATAGCGATTGCCGAAGAGCAAAGCGCTCCTTACGACACCTTCACCGAATGCACTCAAGATTCCGTCGTCGTAATATCACCGAGCTATTAAACTCATCTTACTCAGAATACCTCGAATTTCGACGCATATACCGACAACTTCTGAACTCAAAAGCTCCTCATACTGGCAAAGTAAAACATCTTTGCGTGATGTGGCAATGGCGCCGTTAGTAGTCAGGGTGAAATGAATTGGATATCATATAGGAAGGATTTTGTAGCTGGTTTTCAATGCGAAAGTCACCTCGTGTGATCTAGCAACTATTCTATATATATATATATATATATATATATATATATATATATATATATATATATATATATATATATATATATATATATATATATATATATTGATTAGAATATTTTTGAAACTGGCGCTCTGGGTTCATCAAAGACTTTTATATATAATAAGTATTAATTGAAGCAGAGTTTGGAAATATATATATATATTCTTTAAAATTACAACGTTTCGAGCGCAACCGCTCTTTTTCAAGTTATTTACAGTATGATTAAATTCGACAATACTCTCAGATTTCATGTTTATACGCATTCAAAGTAAGAAAAAAGCACGGAAGAATATAACTTTGAAATACCATATCAAGGTACTACGTCATTTTGTATATTATTTTCATGGAATTTTTTCTTTCTTATGTATTTCGGATTTAATTTCAAATCATAGATATGATCAAGGTTTATTCCATTTGGATTATCACACATAAGTTGACCAATCCACCTCATCTCTTTATTTTTCCGCATATTTTCATCAGGAAATCCACCCTCTAAAATTGTATATTTGAAAAATTGTATATGTAAAATTGTATATATCCATTGTCAATTTCTCCATGGCAAAACCTTTCATGACTTAAGACACCATCCCTAGTATATCTATTACAATTTTTGTCACTTCTTCTGTTGTTCAATCTTAGTCGTAAAGACCTAGATGTCTCTCCTACGTACTGTTTTGAACACTTTTTGCACTTTGCGACATATATAATATTTTCTGTATTGCAATCAAATGATCCCTTGATTTTGTTGTCAAGAGTCTTTGTTAAGCTAGTAATTGATTTCGTTATCGTCATTTCGTTGCAACACATACAACGGCGCTTACCGCATTTTCCAGACTTACCTTCTTTTGTTTTACCCAATTTCATATTATTAAGTATTTTGCTTCTCGCTAACATGCTTTTTAAGCATTTTGTATATCGATAGTATATCTTTGGGAATGGTATTTCCGACTTTAGTTCGGGCGGTAACTTGTTTATTAAATTTTTTATATCTGAGGGTAATTTGTGAAGAGCAGGGTGATACTCAAAGCATAGCGGCATATTTGTTGATTCTTCCTTTATTTTCTGTTTTAGTAGATTATTGCGTTTTTGATATCGAACTGTCTCAAAAATTTTGTAGATCTGCTTTGTATTGTTTCCGCGGGCAATTAGGTTTTTTTCGTAAAATATCAAGATGGGATTCACGCTTTTTTGTATTGTTTGATATTTTACATATTCGCGTTGCCTCTGTTTTTATCATATTTCTTTTTGTAAAAGCTGGAACATTAGAGTGAACATGCATATAAATGGGCTTTGATGATTCCTTACGATACGGTTCAGTTATCAATTCCTTTTCTGATTGTAATGTTAACTTTACATCCAAGAAGTGACACGTTTTGCCATCATTATCCACCTCCATTGTTAATGTCATTCCGCTTTCCATTTCAAATATATTTTTTAAACTCTGAAAATACTCAATATTTCTTGTCCAACCGATAATTATATCGTCAATGTATCGATAAATAAACACTGGTTTTTCAATGTCCTTTATATTCAATTTATGTTCTGCGTATGCTAGAGTTAGTATTGCATATATCGGGGCTATCGGCGTGCCCATTGCGGTTCCTGAAAGTTGGTGGTATGCTTTTTCATTAAATTCAAATATATTACTGGTTAATACCAACCTAAGTAATTCTAACATATTATTTATCCTTTCTTCATTCCATTTATCGATTTCCATAAAATGACGGCACGCTTCTATTCCTCTTTCATATTCTATGCATGTATATAAATTCTCAACATCAAAAGTAGCTAATCTCATATTTGTTGGAAAAGTGGGACATCCGAGTGAAAATTTCCTTAGGAAATCGTCCGTACTTTCTCTATACGAAGGCACGTGGATAAGAAGAGACTTCATTTCTTCATGTTGATAACGAGACAGTTTCTCTGAAACTCACCCAGTATTGCTTACTATAGGTCTCCCACTAACGGGTAAAACATTTTTATGAACCTTTGGTAGAAGGTAAAATCTTCCTTTAGATGGACTTTCGATCTTTAGTTTGTTAATCATGTCGGCATTCTTAATTATACTTGAAAACTTATCATTAAAATTCTTGATTATCCTTTCGGCGTCGTTATTATTGATTTCTGAATACGTAGGAGTAGACAGCCTAAGATTGAACAACAGAAGGAGTGACCAAAATTGTAATAGATACACTAGGGATGGTGTCTTAAGTCATGAAAGGTTTTGCCATGGAGAAATTGACAATGGATTCGAATATACAATTTTAGAGGATGGATTTCCTGATGAAAATATGCGGAAAAATAAAGAGATGAGGTGGATAGGTCAACTTATGTATGATAATTGGCTGGGTCCATTTTTCACATTATGTGAAAAATGGTCCTTTTTTCACATAAATTTTTTACCCCTAAAATGAAAATAAAACGTTTCCCTAACCTTTATCTGAATAGTAAATAACTGTTCACATGTTGAAGGGGCTGTCTTAAATGTTCCATCGCAAAGTAGAATGTTTGATATTTCAAGATGAGAGATGTTTGCTTCAGTTGTAAAGATTACGACCCTATCCTTATCTTTAACTCCACTATCAAAAAATAAAAACTTATTATCTGCAGTAGTTTGGAGCTCCAAAGGAATGTCGTAATCTTTTACTGTTGTAAAGTTGTTTTTCTTTCTTTCATCTGTTACATAGCTATTAAGTTTCTTCAAATTTAGAGGAACCTTTATAGTTTGATTATCCTTTATAACATTTAAAACTACATTCCTCGATGATTCGTTTGAATTCAAAGCCCTGGTCCTTATTTTTTTTGAGAAGTGTTCGATGATATTTAACTTCATCTCTTAGATTGTTATGAACACCTACTACATCCCACAATACATTCCCAATATCCGCCTTCAATATTGAGTTTCCCCTTCGCTTATTGCAGCGCCAATGCTTCTTGCCCAACTCGGTCTTTGTGTAATTGTAGAAATAGCCTTCATAAGCTATTTTATCACCTCCTCTATTGCTCTTTATTATTTTTCCAGTGAGATTTATTTTCATTTTAGGGGTAAAAAATTTATGTGAATAAAGGACCATTTTTCACATAATGTGAAAAATGGTCCTAACGGTGATAATCCAAATGGAATAAACCTTGATCATATATATGATTTGAAATTAAATCCGAAATACATAAGAAAGAAAAAATTCCATGAAAATAATATACAAAATGACGTAGTACCTTGATATGGTATTTCACAGCTATATTCCGTGCTTTTTTTCTTACTTTGAATGCGTATAAACATGAAATCTGAGTGTATTGTTGAATTTAATCATACTGTAAATAACTTGAAAAAGAGCGGTCGCGCTCGAAAAGTTGTAATTTTAAAGAAAATATTTATATATTTCCAAACTCTGTTTCAATTAATACTTGTTATATATTAAAGAGTATTTGATAAATTAAAAAAAATTAATTTTATTTAATTAAAGGCGTTTTTTAATTAAACGCCTTTAATTAAAATTAAAGACGTTTTATTTAATTTAATTTAAATAAAGGCGTTTCCGACACTTTGCTAAATTGTCTGAGGCTTACTCTCTTAACCAGATCGAATTGCTGTGCGGACCATCCTTAAACACTAGGCAGAGGTTGTTGCTGAATTGTCGCTGCACTCGTTGGATCCTAAATGGATGCGGCAGGTATAATAGTAGTGCACGGATGTGCTGAGTAAACAACGGTCCAGGATTTCTTACGAAATTCGGCATTTATACTAAATGGTGTTGCTTGATAGACAGGACTTCGATTCACGACTTTCAGTCACCATGTCACTTCTAGACGACCACTTCAGCATCGAAATGATGAGTACCCGGCAACACTCATCAGTAGAATGAGGTACACACTGGTCGTTTCGGTTGCCTGTGTGACATTGTGAATAAAGGCGTTTCCGACACTTTGCTTAATTGTCTGAGGCTTTCGCTCTTAACCAGATCGAATTGCTGTGCGGACCATCCTTAAACACTAGGCAGAGGTTGTTGCTGAATTGTCGCTGCACTCGTTGGATCCTAAATGGATACGGCAGGTATAATAGTAATGCACGAATGTGCTGAGTAGACAACGGTCCAGGATTTCTTACGAAATACGGCATTTATACTAAATGGTGTTGCTTGATAGACTAAACTTCGATTCACGACTTTCAGTCACCATGTCACTTCTAGACGACCACTTCAGCATCGAAATGATAAGTACCCGGCAACACTCATCAGGAGAATGAGGTACACACTGGTCGTTTCGATTGCCTGTGTGACATTGTTAATAAAGGCGTTTCCGACACTGCTAAATTGTCTGAGGCTTACGCTCTTAACCAGATCGAATTGCTGTGCGGACCATCCTTATAGATAGCATCAAAAAAAGCACAGCATCAAAAAAGGTTCCAAAAAACCGGAGTTCAACCTTTGCAATTATGAAACAAAAGCTTATTAGCTCCCGGAGCACAGTTTAACCCAGTCAGATATAAAATTATAAAAATGTATCCTAAAGGATCCTGTGAGAAAGCAAGCAACGACAGCAAGTAAAATTCCTGCCGAATAAAATTAGGATGGTCCGAAAGCACATGGTTAGTTTAAAGAGGCTAGACCCATGCTACCACGTTAGCAAATTCTCGGAAATGCCTATTTAATATATCACAAGGCAGCCGAAACGACTGATGGTAGTTCACCCTACTGATGAGTGCTGCCGGCTACCATTAGCTCGTCTAAGAGTGATAAGGAAGTCTGCTCTACTTGTAATCGAACTCCGGTTTTTGGCAACCTTTACAATTATGAAACTGAAGCTTATTAGCTCCCGGAGCACAGTTTAACCTAGTCAAATATAAAATATAAAAATGTATCCTCCAAAGGATCCTGTGAGAAAGCAAGCAACGACAGCAAGTAAAATTCCTGACGAATAAAATTAGGATGGTCCGGAAAGCACATAGTTAGTTTAAAGAGGCGAGGCCCATGCTACTACGTTAGCAAATTCTCTGAAATGCCTATTTAATATATCACAAGGCAGCCGAAACGACTGATGGTAGTTCACCCTACTGATGAGTGCTGCCGGCTACCATCAGCTCGTCTAGGAGTGATAAGGAAGTCTGCTCTACTTGTAATCGAACTCCGGTTTTTGGCAACCTTTTGTTATGATATGAAATGATCAGATTGTACATTTTGTATAACTTTATTTATAGATATTATTGAATAAAGCCGTTCTAACGTTGATTATTTATTACAATTTATTCAATAATATTGGTTCATCGAGATGGAAAAACTATTGATGCCTTCTGTATTAAATATAACTATCGACAGTCATATTCTCAAGAGGAGTGGATACACTAGAAGCGACGCCTTGACAGTTTTATTTCTCTACAAGTAGGACTCAATGACGATTCTAAGCTACCATTACTTGTCAATCTCATCTCGACGAAATTATTCGGATTAATCAAAGCGTGTACTTCATATGAAGAGGCTGTAAATATCTTAAATAGAGCATTCATAAAGCCTGTAAATATTCTATTAGCACGTTACCAACTTCATGCTTGCCGACAAGAACCGACAATGACTTTAGATCAGTATCTCCGAATGCTTAGCGATTTCGATAGTCTATGCGATTTTCAACCTGTGGATTCTTCTTTAAATCGTAATGCACATATTGCAGATTCTTTTATTCAAGGACTTCACAATAGTTTCATTAGACAACGTCTCCATGAATCCCGAGTAACTAATCTCGACAAACTAGTGACGATTGCCAAATCACTCGAAGCAGCTCAACAACATGCCGCGATAATATCATCCGCAGAAACATCGAGTATCGCATTTACTCAGGTCAGTCTGATTGATAAATCATGTGAAGATAATGAACAATTTGATACTCTCGCTGCACTGAAAACAAATAAACTAACACGCTTCTCTCAAAGTCAAAAACGTTGTATATTTTGTGGTGGATCGTACCATCTTCGATTAAATTGTCCAGCTCGGAATTCAACTTGCCATTCATGTGGTAAAAGCGGTCATTTTGCAAACGTTTGTCGCTCTCGTAGTTTTAAGAATATTCCGTCAACATCCGCTGCTCTATATTGCGCATCTCTATTCAACCAAAGTCAAACGTATCAGAACGTTTTGATAGATAACAAATCGTTTCAATCACTTCTGGATACGGGGAGTTCAGACAATTTTATTGATGATGCGGTGGTATCTGACCTTCAAATAAAAACTTACTTGTGCAAACGTCAAGTCCACATGGCGTCATCATCACAATCCGTGTTCGTTCGTCGTCATTGCTACATTACTTTCAAATTTATGGACCGTACTTACAGGAATACACTCTTTCTCGTGTTGCCTAATTTATGCGCATCCGTAATATTAGGACAAATTTTTTCTCCTTCACCGATATATTACTTTCAATTTCGCTGGTCCGAACCCTGGTTTATCTTTAGCATCTTTACAAACTGCTCCAGTCATGGATATTAAGCCGTTGACGTTATTACCAGGTATCAACAAAACAATTCGTCTGATATGTACTAAATCACGTCGACATACACCGGAAAATTCTCGATTTATCAGGCAAGAAATCGATAGACTCCTCAAACAAGGAATTATTGAAAAGAGTAGATCACCATGGAGAGCTCAGGTTCTAGTGGTGGCAAACAACGGACGAAAGCCAAGAATGGTCGTAGATTACTCATGTACTATCAATCGTCACACGTTACTGGATGCATATCTTATTCCAAGAATCGACTCCATGATCTCCGATATTGCTTCATACTCGGTATATACAACCGTTGACCTATCCCAAGCTTATTACGAAATACCTTTGTTGAGTCAAGATAATCCATACGCTGCTTTCGAAGCAGATGGGAATTTATATCAGTACCGCAAAATCCCTTTGGACTAACCAACGCTGTATGCGTTCTTCAGCCTATAATTAACCAATTAATCAAGGATAACAACTTAGCCGGTGTCTATAATAATAATACAAATTTATTTAATGTGGCAAATGCGTACAAGCTGTACGCTTACAAGTCCACAAACAAAAATGAGAAAGTCAAGCAGTTAAATTGTTAAAATGGGATCGGATTTGTCGTTTGAAGCACTGCAGGGAAGTTGATTGGCGTATATGAATGGGCAGATGATTCCACGATAGAGGAGCAGCCACCAGGAAGGAGCGGAGTCCAAAGGAGGTAGAGTAGTTTGGGACATGTAAAAGAAGGGAATTACAGGAACGCAAGGAACAGTAAACAGGACGGGAATTATCAAGAAAAGGAAGGTTGAGAAATGAACGGGTATGAAAAGTTACAAGGCGGAAAGCAACGATAAGAAGACGAATTTGAACACGACAATAAATTGTAGGCAAATCGAGAGAAGCAAGATGGTAGGATGTGTGATCAAAACGACGAAGACGGAGGAGAATTCGGACAGCTGCGTTGACGATGCGTTGTAGGGGAAGAAGAGTGGATTTAGGTGAGTTGGAAAATAGACTAAGACAATAATCGAGTCTAGAAAAAAGGAGAGATGATATGAGAGTCATACAAGAAGGGAAATCGATCAATCTACGAACTTGACGGAGGTTGCGGAGTATCAAGGTAGATGAGCGTACTTTATCTCTAACGAAAGGTTTAAGTGAAAGTCGGTTGTCAAAATGGAAGCCTAGGAAAACGAGATTATCAACGATAGGAAGAATTGTAGAATTTAATGATACGGAGGGAGGTTCGAAGCCGAGGCATCGAGGTAGGATCCACATAATTTTGGATTTATCAGGATTCAGAGAAAGGCGAAGGGAAGAAAGATGATTGGAAATTGAGACAAGACAGTCGGAAGCAGAAACACTAAGATCGTGAATACGATAAACAGGTGCATGAGCATAGATGAGAATGTCATCAGCATATTGCATAACATGGAAGTTAAATTTATGAGAAATCGAAGACAAATCACCAAGAAGAAGAGAGAAAAGTATAGGGCCTAATACGGAGCCTTGCGGAACACCGGACGGAATGGACGAAGGATGGGAGAGAGAAGAGTTAGAATATACGCGAAATGTACGGTTTGATAGATATGAAGAAAACCATGATACAGTGGGTAAAGAGAAGCCATAATCATGACGAAGGCGATGGAGAAGAATCGAGTGATCGACGATGTCAAAAGCAGACGATAGATCAAGAGAAACTATGACACTACATAATTTATGATCGCGCGATATGAGTAAGTCGTTATAAACTTTAAGACATGCAATTTCGGTAGAGTAATTAGAGCGAAAAGCGGCTTGGAATGGAGGAAATAAGTTAGATGAATAGAGATATGTATTAACTTGCTTAAGAACGAGACGCTCAAGGAGTTTAGAGAGGGTTGGGAGAAGTGAGATTGGACGGTACGAAGATGGTCGTGAAGAGTCGAGAGATTGCTTTTTGATGATAGGACGAACAGTGGCGCATTTCCAGATGGAAGGAAATGTACGGCTACGGATGGACGAGTTGAACAATGTGGTTAGGAAGGGTAAGATAAAAGTGCAGATATTTTTAAGTAAGTGAGTGGGAATTGGGTCAGAAGGAGAGGTTTTATTAGGTAATGACAGCAGAACCGAAGAAACTTCATCAGACGAAACGGGAAGAAGGTGGAATAGTTCTGGGAGGGAAGTATTTAAAGATAAGAGTGGGTACAAGGGGGCTATGGGTAGTAGGGAAAGTAAATTAGATAGCTTAGTTTGTAGATAAGAAGAAAATTCATCAGGATTTATATTACAAGGGGTAGATGATCGTGAAAGAATTGAGTTTAAGATTTTCCAATGAGATTTTGAGTTGGAAGATGACTCGAGTTGATTTCGCCAAAAGAGAGTACGTTTAGTACGTATAAGAATGAGATGTGAACGGCGTTGAGAAAAGTAGGAATCACGAAGATTTGGAGGGAGTGAGTTGGGTGAACGTTTAAGAAAGCGTTTATACATACGAAAAGAGTGACGGAGTCGACGCTTAGAAAGACTACAGTCAGAATCGAACCAGGGAGCATGGCGCAAGCGCTAGGAACGTCGAAGTCGACTAGGTAGAAGGTTATTGAGGATCGACGTAAGTTCAGAATCAAACAGAATGCAGAGATCATCGGGAGAGAGATAGTTAAGAGGAAGTGAAAAGAGTGAAGAATTGAGTAAGGCTGTGCAGAGAATAGGGATATCGAGAAGCTTCCAGGGTCGACTTGGTGTAGATAATGGTAAAGGCGGAGAAGGAGGATGGGGACGAGTAAGAGTAAGAGTGACAAGGAAATGATCGGACAAACCAGGATCAGTAATTGACAAGGAGGTATAGTCATTGAAGCAGTTAGGAACAGCAATGATGTCGAGAGCACCGCCGAGAATATGAGTTGGGCTTGTTGAAAGTAATTTATAGTTAAAATCAGAAAAAAGATTAGTTAAAGTGATAGAGTCAGAGTCAGACGGGCGATCAAGACGAATGTTAAAGTCACCGAGAACAAAAGAAGGAGTATAAGACAATGAACAGTGAGACATTAGATCTGCAAGGTCGTTAAAGAAGATACGTGATGGGGCAACTGAACCTGGACGGTATACAATCACAAGTTCCAGAGGGAAAGGCGTTGATAATCTGCATATGAGTAATTCGAACGAGGTGTAACGGATGTTAACGTTGATTTTACGTAAAGACATTGGGTGACGAGCAATGGCAACAATACCGCCATGGTTAGACGCAGTAGATGTATGAGATGTAATTTGACGAGCTGATTCAACTAGAGAACAACCAGAGCGACATAGACGACGAATAGCAAGATCGTCGGAGTCAGTGTGCCAGGATTCGGTAATGCAGAGAATATCGATAGATAATTGATCGAAGATATCGAGAAGCATATCAGCTTTATGAAGAATGGAGCGAGTATTGAATAGACTAAGACGAAAAGTATGCTTAGGAGCGAGATCGACTAGCGAAGAAGACAAGGGGGAGAGATGGGACGCCATCGAATTTTTGGCCTTGTGTGAAGAACGTGAAAATTTCCGTTGATTTTACGTATAGATAAGGATGACTCGCCGTTTGTTTCACGTCGATGTTTTTCAATGCGAGCTAAATTGAGCTGGGCAATATCAGAAGGGGAGCGGTCAGGAAAGATACGGCAAGTAGATGAAGTGGTAAGAAGTTTAAAACGTTGGGAGAGTACCGAAGAGGCATGTGAACTATGTCGGAAAACGATTTTTAAGAGTGGAGGACTGAGATGATTTGATTTAGTGGATTTGTTTAAACGAATAAAGGATACAGGAGCGATATTATTGAAGAGTGATGGGTTATCATCAGGAAGAATGGTTGCTAGGATAGACCTGAAAGCAGATACATCATCATCGAGGCGAGATTGTGGAGAAGCAGATTCGGAAAGCTTTAAGTTTGATATGATTATACAGCGATCGCGCGAAGGAAAACGATTTCGTGGAAGTGGTGGACGGACAGAGCTGGTTGGAGTCGAGGTAGATGAGCAGATAGAAGTGGAAATGACAGGGGTGCTTGATAAAGAATTAATATTGGTTGGAGCAAGTGTGACAGGAGCGGGGTGTTGAATCGGTTGATCAGAGATGTGACTGGATATGATTTTAAATGAAGGATGTAACTTATTGGGAAGTGTTACGTGGGAGGTAGAGTAAGGAGAATTAAAATAGGTTGGGGCATGAGTGACAGGAATGGAGTGTTGAATTAGTTGATCGGAAATGTTACTGGAAATGATTTTGATGGAAGGGTGTAAATTATTGAGAGGTGATACAGGGGGTCGAGTAAGGAGTTCGTGAGGAGAATAAAGAAGTTTGAGATTTATTTAGATTGGGGGAGGAATAGGAAAGAGGAGGTACGAGATGAAAAGCTTTGCCGTTAGCATTGTTAGAATGAGAAAGATTAATGGAAGTTTGGTACGTAGTTGAACGAGGAGTGTGTGAGAGAGTAGGTTCAATAATGGGATTATATGATGCGAAGTCAGGTGTTGATGCGAGGGAAACATCTAAAACAGCATTGGTCTGAGTGGTAGTGTGTGATACAGGAGTAGATGAGCAGGATAACTGTAGTAGTCGTACTGATGTACAAAAACCGCAAGTGAAATGTTTACGTTTATACACCGAGTGGTCGGATATTTTAACACGAACAAGTGTCCATACATCGCAATCTTTGGAATCGCATCCAACTTCAAAGCTGGTATAACCATCATTGCATTCAGATGTGGAAGATTGTTGATCAGGAACAGGGATCTGAGATCGCGCTTTTTTAGGCATGACCTTTTATCGATAGATTGAGCTCAATCCGCGAGCGTAGCGAGCGGAACTGACAGGAATAATTGTAATTTGTGTGTATATTAATCTCTCAAACTTTTTTAGTTTTGTCGCCTACTTAGACGACATAATTATTTGCGGGCGAAGCTTCGAGGAACACGATGAACGGTATCAAAAAATTTTGTGAAGTTGCAAAGAGAGTGAATCTTACGTTAGCCAAGGAGAAAACAAAATATCGCCAAAACATGTTGAATTTCTTGGGATATCAACAATCGAAAGGTACTATTAAACCGGATCCCAATCGTGTCAAGCCACTTATCAATTTAACGATTCCTACATATAGAAAATCTATGCAGCGTCTAGCGGGTCTCCTTGCATATTATTCTAAATGGATACCTTCGTTTTCGCGAAAAATTAGACCTTTGCTCGATTGTGATACATATCCGCCTTCAAGTGATGTTAACAAAGCTATTGATGACTTGAAGAATGAAATTTCTGAGGCAACTCTAACAGCGTATACTCCCGATCTTCCTTTGAAACTGATGCATCATATTCGTCGATAGGTGCCGTTCTGAGTTAAGCATCAAAGCCTATTGCGTTTTTTTCACAAACCATACCAAAAGCTGCGTTACATCAGTCCAGCATTGAAAAAGAGGCCCAGGCCATTGTAAATAGCATTCAATATTGGAAGCATTATTTACTTGGTAAACCGTTCACTATCATAACAGATCAACGCTCTGTTTCTTGCATGTTTAGTAGAGCTCATTCGAGCAAGATTAAAAATGATAAAGTGGCTCGATGGCGACTTGAATTAGCTCCTTATCAATACGAAATTTAGTATCGTATGAGAAGTGACAATAAGGCAGCCGACGCTATGTCAAGAGTTACGCATATGTGCCCATACTGGATCATTGAACCAATTAGAACACATTCACAATACTCTTTGTCATCCTGGCATTACTAGAATGTTGCATTTCGTTACACAGCATCGCTTGCCATATGATAAATCAGACGTTGCGAAAGTTATTAATAGTTGCCATATCTGTTCCGAACTGAAACCTCGCTTTTGTAAACCTACCGTTAGCCACGTTACCAACGCCACTCAGACATTCGAGAGATTATGGTAGAATACACACGGATTAAGGATCATGTTTTCAATCTCGTGAGTTTCGTGATTTTCTATCATCTCAGGGTATAGCCTACAGAAGAAGTACACCTTACAACCCGCGCGGTAACGGTCAAGCCGAAAGATATGTCGGATTAATTTGGAAGACGATACAGTTAGAAACTAAATCAAGAAATCTGTCTTTAAAAAATTGGGAAACAGTTCTACCTAAAGTATTTTCATCTATGCGATCTTTGCTATGTACTAGCACTGGTGAAACGCCACACGAACGTATGTTTTATTATTCGCGAAACTCAAGAAACTCGTTTGTTTTATCGCCGTGGCTTCATAACGATCAAGTGTATTTACTGAAAGACGATAGGGCACCTAAAACTGATTATACTTTCAGACCTGTTGAAGTACTACAATCAAATGGTAATAACGCTACCGTGCGAAATACACCTCAAGGTAATGAACATGACGTATCAGTTAGAAAATTGGCTAAATACCCGTCTAATCCATCAATTGATGAAGACAGAAACTGCAGCGAAGTAGAATTAGAAAATTTGGCCCATGAAATCACTAACTTTTCGCCAAAATGTTATAAAGATTCATTATCAAAAGAGAAATATTAATTTTCCCAAGAATCAAAAGATAATAGTCATACTATGACACAAGAAGACGACAACGAAAACTTCATTGAGCCTGCCACAATTCCAAAACAAGAAGAGAGAACAAGAAGAAGACCGACCTATCTTAATGATTACTTTCGCTGCCGAGGCGAATGTTATGATATGAAATGATCAGATTGTACCTTCTGTATAACTTTATTTATTTATAGATATTATTGAATAAAGCCGTTTTAACGTTGCTTATTTATTACACCTTTACAATTATGAAACAAAAGCTTATTAGCTCCCGGAGCACAGTTTAACCCAGTCAGATATAAAATTATAAAAATGTATCATCCAAAGGATCCTGTGAGAAAGCAAGCAACGACAGCAAGTAAAATTCCTGACGAATAAAATTAGGATGGTCCGAAAGCACATGGTTAGTTTAAAGAGGCGAGGCCCATGCTACCACGTTAGCAAATTCTCGGAAATGCCTATTTAATATATCACAAGGCAGCCAAACGACTGATGGTAGTTCACCCTACTGATGAGTACTGCCGTCTACCATCAGCTCGTCTAAGAGTGATAAGGAAGTCTGCTCTACTTGTAATCGAACTCCGGTTTTTGGCAACCTTTACAATTATGAAACTGAAGCTTATTAGCTCCCGGAGCACAGTTTAACCCAGTCAAATATAAAATTATAAAAATGTATCCTCCAAAGGATCCTGTGAGAAAGCAAGCAACGACAGCAAGTGAAATTCCTGACGAATAAAATTAGGATGATCCGGAAAGCACATAGTTAGTTTAAAGAGTCTAGGCTCATGCTACCACGTTAGCAAATTCTCGGAAATGCATATTTAATATATCACAAGGCAGCCGAAACGACTGATGGTAGTTCACCCTACTGATGAGTGCTGCCGGCTACCATCAGCTCGTCTAGGAGTGATAAGGAAGTCTGCTCTACTTGTAATCGAACTCCGGTTTTTGGCAACATTTACAATTATGAAACTGAAGCTTATATATATATATATATATATATATATATATATATATATATATATATATATTATTCGATTACAAGTAGAGCAGACTTCTTTATCACTCCTAGACGAGCTATATATATATAGGGGATGTTAGGTAGAAGCAGTTGATCTACATCCATAGAAAATTCCAATGTACATTATGGTTGTATTTGAAATTGACACAAGACAGTACACTAACTTTTATTGTAACGTTTCGATTCTTGTTTAAGGGATCTTTTTCAAACAAAGCAAAACTCAAAATCAAAACACTCTAAGTATGTATGACACCGCTGATCTGAACGAATTCAATGAGGTTTTGGATTATAAATATGCTCAACATTTAACCCGTAGTCTCAAGCATCTTCCTGTCTGATTCTCTGATGTATTGCTTATTGCACAAATTGCAAGTTCCGACGTAGACAATACCTTTAGTGTTGCAGTTATAAGTATCGTAGATGTTGTACTTCATGCCTGTAACTATGCTTTTTATTTGATCAACTGCTTCTATTTCCTTACAGCATTTGCAAAGCCGCTTACCGCAAGGTTGACATTTTTCTTTTGCAAGACTGACTGTTGATTCAAGTTTAATTGTGCTACGTACTAAGTCCGATCTTATGGATTCTGGTAGTTTAAAAAATATTTGAATATTATCAAAATTTTATTTTAGCTCGTTTGGCAATTGGCTTATGCTTTTCCTTATGTCTTCTGGTAGTTTTCCTAAGCCTGGATGATATTCGAAATAAAATCTTTTATCATTCAAATCCCTTTTTGGTTTCTTTGTCAAGAGCTTTGTTCGATTTATATGACGTGCTTTTTCAAAAAGTATGTATACTTCGTCATGCCGATAACATCGGTTCAACAATATTTTGTAAAAATATGTTAGATTTTTCTCCCGACCATCTACCGTATTACAGATTTTACAGATTCTTTTAGCCTCATTGAGAATACTGTTTCTTTTTAAGTTTGGAGGCGTGCACGATTTTGCGTGTAGAAACATTGGTAAACATGAATCTTTTCGGTGAACGCTTGTACGAAAATAATTATCTGCAATGTCTAATCGTACATCAAGAAAATTGCAGCTCTTTCCATAATCCTCCTTATTCATGGTTAAGCATACTCCTGCTAACATTTCGAATTTTGCCATATAATCTACTAGTTCCGGATCCGTTCCTTTCCATCCAGCACATATCGTCGATATACCTAAACCAAAATGTTGGTTGTGTTATTTGTTTCCTTCTCACTATTTCTTCCGCATACCCAAGAAACAATATAGCATATATGGGTGCTACAGATGTTCCCATGGCTGTTCCACGTAATGATGATATACAGTCTGATTAAATTCGAAATAATTGTTTTTGAGGACAATCTCCAAAAGTGTCGAAATCCTATGAATTGTCTAGGAGTGACGAAAGTTTGCAGGCTAAAGAATATGCTCGATTCAAACATATACAAAATCATATGGAAAGAATTGATAATTGCAATCTCGAGCAATACCGATTCAAACTAAATTCCTTATTACATAGAAAGAATCGATCCACTCAATCTCGGTTTCTTACAGTCAAGCATCCGAAAGTTTGATCCTATGGGTGATTTGTTGTTTGAACCGTCTGTTGTGATCCTTTTTCCATTCCGATTCAATTTAATAATTATTTAAACAATTTAATTATTAAGCAACATAGAGAATGAATGATTTTTAAAAGAAAAACTAGTTTCGGCTGGTGCCTTCTTCAGCTACTAGAGCTTACTACCATTTTCACGTACTTTGATTTTTATTTTTATACCACGTTTCTGGGACGGAAGAATTTTACATTGATTTTACAAACTTAAGTGCTTTTTTGTTAATGATCCTTTTAGTGCAGACATAAGTTGCGCTGTCCAATACAGTTCTTTTCGTCTCCTTTCCTTTAGATCCAATAATTCATCTTCAATAATTGTTAATCTGAATTTATGGTCTGGATTTTCTTGAATATGTGTCACTGCGGCATCACAGCTTTGCTTCTTTGTTTTTATCTGCGAGCGTCTAAGATTCATGCGCTTGTGCATTTGTTCAGATGTTTCCCCAACATACTGTCTTGCGCGTTCATTACACGTCAATAGATATACGAAGTTTCTTGACTTGCAGTTAAGCTTACCGCTCACTGTGTATAGGGAATTTGATTTTGTACTTTTGAAGACTTTTGTTTCATTTATATCAGGACAAGTTTTGCAGCGCTTGTATCCACACGGTCTGCAAAAATGTTCTTTGCGCAATAGCATTGAGCTGGTACATCTCAATCTTACTAATATATTATGAATTTTAATGTTGCTAGAGAGCGCTATGCGAACGTTCACTCTATTACCGAATTCTGAAATGGTGGAGACAAGTGTTCGTTCCATATCGTATTTTACACGGTACAAGGCTTGATGGAATTCAAAGCTAACCCAGCTAGCATTATTCGTGTTGTCTTGTATTCGAAAAGCGGACGAAACGAAACCGCTGTGGCAATGGAGCCGTTAGTAGTCAGGGTGCATGGAATTGGATATCATAAAGAAAGGATTCTGTAGCTGGTTTTCAATGCGAAAGTCACCTCGTGCGACCGAGCTGCCATTCAATACATAATAAGCATCCATCAAAGGATCACCAGTCCCGATTTCAATCGATCTTCATGATCTCATACGAAACAATCTATATATATATATATATATATATATATATATATATATATATATATATATATATATATATAATTATTTAAACAATTTAATTATTAAGCAACAGAGATAATGAATGATTTTTAAAATAAAAACTAGTTTCGGCTGGTGCCTTCTTCAGTTACTAGAGCTTACTACCATTTCCACGCACTTTGATTTTTATTTTTATACCACGTTTCTGGGACGGAAGAATTTTACATTGATTTTTCAAATTTAACTGCCTTTTTGTTAATGATCCTTTTAACGGCTATCGTTACGAACTTATCGAAGAAAGATCTTTCTCAGAATGAATTAATGGTATTGAATCTCGGGCTAGACTACTCGGTACAAGAATCAGAATTTAATAGATTACGACTTATCAATAGCATACAGCGATTCACTAATGTAGCCTTCCCAGAAGAAAATGGTGAGAGTTATTTAATGAAAAAGCACTTTACAACGAACGAGAATGTTAGAAAGTACCTTGAAATTCCACCCAACAAAATTGCTATTACAAAACATCAAAAGTTAATCAATACTACGATCAATGCTTGAAAACACGATAGCAGCATTGTTATAAAGAAGGCCGATAAAAGTGGTGAAGCAGTAGTATGGGACGTAGAAGACTACGTGGCCGATGCACACCGACAACTATCCAGTGACGCGTATGAAATAGCTGAGCCGAATTCAATCAAACAGGTAAGGAGTGTTGTTAATCAGTGTATTATTGAAGCCATCAGTGATGAACATATATAAAAGAGATTGGTTTTCAAAAACGAAAATGCAAAAGCAGGAAGATTTTATATGCTTCCTAAAACACATAAAGAAATAAGTCCATGCCCAGGCCGGCCAATAGTGAGTAACAACGGTACAGCAACAGAACAACTTTCCAAGTATCTCACCACATTGCTTAAACCGGCATTAAAATATGTTTCGTTATACATATCTAGCACTACTGACTTTATAAATAAATTAGAAGAAATTAAATCATCGCTAAGCACTAACACCATAAAAAATGACGATGGACATTGAAGCTCTGTATACAAGTATTCCGATCGAGGATGGTATTACGAAAGTAGGGCTATATTTAAGAAAATGCAGCTTTAGTAAATGTATGATTGAAGAATCAACACGATTACTGTCTACTGTTCTTAACAACAACTATTTCGAGTTTAACGATATTATATACAAACAGAAAATTGGTTGTGCTATGGGAACACCAGTAGCACCCCTCTTTGCCGTGTTGTATGTAGCCGCTATCGAAGAAACGTTTTTCGAAAATAGGAAAATTCGACCATTAACTTATGTAAGGTACATAGACGATATATTTTTACTGTGGAATGGAACAAATGAGTCATTATTAGAGACAGTTGATGACCTGAATTCACTGGGTCCGTTGCATTTCAAGGTCGAGAGCTTATCGGGTGACTCTGCTAAGTTTTTGGATGTCGAAAACTATACCTATATTATAGGTATTAAACTATATTAGAATAAAACTATACCTATATTATATTGGAATTCAAAATTACATAAAAATCCAATAAAACCTAGGTTCATATGTAGTGCGTTTAAATGTACATTAAAACCACTTTCTGTCTATATGAATAAAATACTTAAAGTAATTAAAGCACACTTTAAAAAATATTGCAAGGTAATCGAAATTAATACTGGTATAAAACACTATTTCAGTATTAATTCTACAAAAGAATTTTTAGAACAGACAAAAGGAATAAATTTTCAAAATATAAATACATACGATTTTAGTACTCTTTATACAAATCTAGGTTTAGTAGATATTAAAGAAGCGTTAGTAAAATTAATTAATCTTATATCGGGAAAAAAGATATACATATATATGTTATAATAAGTATAACGCCTATCTAACAAAAATTAAACCATCAAGTAAATAAAATATATGGATAAAATTGAATTAATTGAATCCTTAAATATTTTGATAAATCAAAATTATTTAAAAGTAGGGACATCTATATTTAGACAAGTAAAAGGTGTTCCAATGGGTGGTAATAGTAGCCCAATTATAGCTGACTTGTTTTTAAGCTTTAAACTAGGTTACTATAAAAATAACATCAAGCAGAAAATAGTAAAATATATAAATCAACACAATAATATAAAGAATAAATTTAAACTCTTAAGTGGCAAATTTTTATGGATGGATAATAAATAATATACTGTATTAAAATAATATACTAGATAGTTATTTCAGAGGAAATACATCATTAGCATGTATTTGGCCCCGCTGCTATGTTGGGTAGAGGAGTTAGGGGCCGAAACCTGATAGCATAGCAGTTCCTCCTGATGACCTCTAATTCTTATTCTGATACAACGTCTGTTATTTATTAGTCAATTCATAAAAATGACGTTTATTTTAAATTTTATTTTTTATTTTTATTTTTATTTTTTAACTTGATTTAAATTATAGAAAATCTAAAAACAATTATTAATTTTATTATTTAATTATTAAATTTTGATTTAGCATTATTATGTTTTGTTTATTTTATAATTATATTAAATACGTAGACTCAGTTAGCTGATTTAATTCAAACAAGGTTATACCGGAAACAGGCTTGGAAGCCGGCATACTTGCATGCGTCTAGCCATCATGCCCCGCAAATTAAACGAAATATTATATATAATGAAATAGTGAGAGCGAGAATGTTATGCTCTAAGGAATCAGAATTCTATAAGGAAGTTGATAATATTAGAGGTTATTTCAAACAGCGCGGTTATAAAAGACTTCAGATAAAAGGTGGCAATTGATAGAGTCATATCTAAAAATAAGAATGAATTCATTAAAGCTCGAATAAAAAACAACACGAATAATGCTAGCTGGGTTAGCTTTGAATTCTATCAAGCCTTGTACTGTGTCAAATACGATATGGAACGAACACTTGTCTCCACCATTTCAGAATTCGGTAATAGAGTGAACGTTCGCATAGCGCTCTCTAGCAACATTAAAATTCATAATATATTAGTAAGATTGAGATGTACCAGCTCAATGCTATTGCGCAAAGAACATTTTTGCAGACCGTGTGGATACAAGCGCTGCAAAACTTGTCCTGATATAAATGAAACAAAAGTCTTCAAAAGTACAAAATCAAATTCCCTATACACAGTGAGCGGTAAGCTTAACTGCAAGTCAAGAAACTTCGTATATCTATTGACGTGTAATGAACGCGCAAGACAGTATGTTGGGGAAACATCTGAACAAATGCACAAGCGCATGAATCTTAGACGCTCGCAGATAAAAACAAAGAAGCAAAGCTGTGATGCCGCAGTGACACATATTCAAGAAAATCCAGACCATAAATTCAGATTAACAATTATTGAAGATGAATTATTGGATCTAAAGGAAAGGAGACGAAAAGAACTGTATTGGACAGCGCAACTTATGTCTGCACTAAAAGGATCATTAACAAAAAAGCACTTAAGTTTGTAAAATCAATGTAAAATTCTTCCGTCCCAGAAACGTGGTATAAAAATAAAAATCAAAGTGCGTGGAAATGGTAGTAAGCTCTAGTAACTGAAGAAGGCACCAGCCGAAACTAGTTTTTATTTTAAAAATCATTCATTATCTCTGTTGCTTAATAATTAAATTGTTTAAATAATTATATATATAAATTTATATTAGATTGATCTTGTGCGATAGAACTGCCTCCTGAGATCCTTTCTTCAATCGGATTCATATTAAACAATACTAATTATTGTTGAATGAAATCAGGACAACAAAATCAAGATTCATTTCATAACGTTTTCGGGATACTTCCCTTCTTCAGTAACACTAGCACAATGGCTTCTCAACAATGTTTTTATGCACATGGCTTACGCTTTAAAACATGGAAGAATCACATTACTGCTTCCGATAATCACATTGTTTTTTCACTCTCCGCCATACAGTTTAACAGCTGTGTAAAGACCTAGCAATTCTGCCATCAGCTGGGCCGACCACCACAATTCCCGTGACTTTCTCTTAGCTGTGTCTTGCACATTGGATTCTAGAATAGTTATGTCAAAGCTGTGGTTATTTTCAACAGCATGACGAACTGAAGAATCACTGGCGAGTTTTTTTAATTTTATTTGCGACCGTCTCAGGTTCATACGAATGTTCATCTGGCCTGTCGTTTCGCCAACATATTGAGCTTGACACTCTCTGCATTGTAGTAGGTAAATGTCCCCGATACTTTTGCAGTTACTAGTCGATCTTATGTGATATTGTAATTGCGTTTTCGTACTCTTGAACGTTGATGCGTTCTTAATATCTTCGCATGTGTGACATCGTTTAGCCCCACATGGTGTTGATTTATGTTTCTGTTCATTGGTTATTCCGGGTAATGTAGATTTTACCAATAGATCTTTGACTTTTAATGGTATATTATATACAATGTTCACATTATTTCCGTCTATATCTAACTTGTTTTTTACGTCACAGACTAATTCGTGACGTAAAAAACAAGTTAGATATAGACGGAAATAATAGCGTCTTGCATAGCATTTCCTTTTTTGACGTCAGCTCGTCGGTTATTTAAGCGTTCACTTAAAGAGCGACTAGTTTCACCTACGTATTGTGCAGGGCACTTTGAACAGTTACCAACGTAGATAATTCCGCGAGTAGCACAATTGGCTAATTTCTTAATTGTATATTTCAAGCCAGTAACATTGCTTTTAAACCTTTTGTCTCCATTTATATGATCACAGCATTTACAACGTGGTCGATTGCATTTATGACTACCTTTACTTGGAACTACAATATCGTTGAAAGTGTTATTCTGTTTACCTGTTTTTATGATATGTCTCTTAATTTTATTTCCCGATTTGTAAACAAATTGTAATTTTCTATATTTTCTTTTGTCAATTTTTTCCCACTTAGCAATTTCTCTGTTTATTTGTGATTGAAATGTTGGAAATGCTGGATGATATTCTGCGACTATTCTTATCGGATTTTCAATTTTAGTTTTTGTCGCATGTTGTCTTATATAGATGTTGGTATCTGTTTTTGCTTTTCTTAAACATGATAAAATTTCATGTTTTGTATATCCTCTATATGATATATTGGCAATTAGTGATTTAAAATGTTTTTCTCTACCTCGAACTTCGCTACATATACGTATAGTTCTAATCGCCTCATTTACTATTAATGCTCTCTTTGTTGAATTTGGATGTGCATTTTTTGAATGTAAGTATAAAGGTGTGGATGCCGATTTTATGTACAAGGTAGTTTGTATTGATTTTCTACTATCTCTATATATGGTTACATCGAGAAAATTTACAGGAAAAGTCTTTGATGATGTGAAATTTAAAGTTCCATAGTCATTCATGTGCTTCACAAAATTGTCTAATGAATCCTGTCCATCCTTCCAAACGATAAATATGTCGTCTATGTATCTTAGATACAAAAAAGGCTTCTGTTCAAAAGATTCCATACTTGCTCTTTCATAAACATCTATGTATAAAATAGCTTGCCGGTATAGTGTGTCTTCAAATTTGAAGTAATTATTTTGAAGTATGAATTGTATACTTTTTAATATAAAGTTTATTTTTGTATCGTTCCAGTTTGCTTTCTCCATAGCATCTTCCACTGCTCTAATTCCATCATCATGTGGGATTGATGGGTATAATGATTCAACATCAAGCGTCATGAATAAGTCCTTATCATCAATTTATGTTTTTCGATTATTAAGAATTGTTACAAAGTCATTAGTACTCCCTATGTAAGACGGAACAATCTTTGCAGTGGTTTCAGTAACTGATGGATCTTCTTCGAGAGTTCTTCTGTCATTGTTCCAATGCAGTTAATTATTGGTCGACCTACAACAGGACTAACCTGCTTGTGTATTTTAGCCAGCATATAGAATTGACCAGCATTATATTTATTGTTTACTAATGTATCAAAGCCGCTTGCTAATATTTGTCCGCAACTAATGGATCGATTAATATGTTCCTGTAGTTTTTGAAAAGCAATGACTATAAGTTTGGTTGTTGTCGAAATAATCGAAAAACAGAAATTTTTTGTTTCGTATGAGATCATGAAGATCGCTTGAAATCGGGACTGGTGATCCTTTGATGGATGCTTATTATGTATTGAATGGTAGCTAGGTCACACGAGGTGACTTTCGCATTGAAAACCAGCTACAGAATCCTTCCTTCATGATATCCAATTCCATACACCCTGACTACTAACGGCACCATTGCCACAGCCGTTTTCGTTTCGCCCGCTTTTTGCCACATGTTGGTAGCCCCGGGCTCGTCAGAAGGCTGACTACCAACTCTTCGCCTTTTGAAATTTGACTTATCCGAAATTCGAGCTGTCGCTCTCCGTACTGGCTTGCGCTCTTGACTGCTAGGCTACGAATGCAGGATTACCAGATTTCACACAGTATATGAAAACTTCCATCATGATCTCCAGAAACTGCATTGTCCGAGATGCTCTCTGACATGCTTATTATAGATTGTTTCGTATGAGATCATGAAGATCGATTGAAATCGGGACTGGTGATTCTTTGATGGATGCTTATTATGTATTGAATGGTAGCTAGGTCATACGAGGTGACTTTCACATTGAAAACCAGTCACAGAATCCTTCCTTCATGATATCCAATTCCAAGCACCCTAAAACGGTTGTGGCAATGGCGCCGTTAGTAGTCAGGGTGTATGGAATTGGATATCATGAAGGAAGGATTCTGTAGCTGGTTTTCAATGCGAAAGTCACCTTGTGTGACCTAGCAACCATTCAATACATAAATAACTAGCTACCATACAATATATATAATATAATTTGTTGTTACAAATTATATATTTTATAATATTATTATATATTATTATATTAATAAATATATATTATTATATATATAATAATTATTATATATATAATTTGTTGTTACACCTGCCCTGGGACACACAATGGTGTACTCGTAAATAAATCACTATGTTTCCACATGATAAGGCATAAACACCAGGCAGCATTCTATATGTCCTCATCAGATCAAGAAATAGAACCGAATTATTCTCGCAATATTCAAAGTCGCTACGTATGCACAGTCATCCTATGTGTGACGACAAACTTCAACAACGGTATATGCGTTTAGCTCTAACGGAGCTCATCAGTACCGTGACTTTAATAATCATCCATATGCACATTAACACACGCTTAAACAATGTATAAAGCTCGAAAAACAGAACTACCCTTAATCTGAATCATCAGAGGAAATTTAGCATAAGCTCTGTGCATGGCAGTGCGTATTGCACTGGTATAATTTGTTGTTACACCTGCCCTGGGACACACAATGGTGTACTCGTAAATAAATCACTATGTTTTCCTCATTATTAGGCATACACACCAGGCAGCATTCTATATATACTCATCAGATCAAGAAATAGAACTGAATTATTCTCGCAATATTTAAAGTCGCTACGTATGCCTAGTCATCCTATGTGTGACGACAAACTTCAACAACGGTATACGCGTTTCGCTCTAACAGATCTCATCAGTACCGTGACTTTAACAACAAAATGTATTTTATATATTTGTACACTTTTAAGTGTCCCTGTAAAACAGCATTTCTATTAAAAGGAATTTAGTGCCTGATGCATGGTTAAACCGCAATACGCAATATTATAAAATATATAATTTGTAACAACAAATTATATATATATTGAGTGGTAGCTCAGTCACACGAGGTGACTTGCCTCGTGTGACCACTCGCCCTCAGTGGTTTGATCATGAACTTCGTGCAGTGTTGAAACTGCGCAATGCTCTGTGGCCTACTACTCATGCCCATCCTGAAAACTTAGATCGGTATCGGTACGTGCGCAACCTCTGCAATTGATTGAAAATACATAAGCGAATAGCGTTTGAAGATGGTATTGCAAATTGCATCGGGAATCAACTAAAGCGTTTTTGGTCATATGTGAAAGGTTCAAGGCTACTTCCCTCTAATATAGCATTCATTACTTCAAGTGAATATTCTACTGAGTCTGAAATTTGGACCCATATTAGCTCCACCAATTTCAAAAAGCATAAGTGCCGGTCAAAGTAGGAATGTTCTTATTTCCAAATCTACTAAGAATGTTGAAAATTCCAGTCATAGTTATGGAAGCTATTATAACTCTATATATCCCTCCGCAAGTCTTAACTCTATATATCCATCCTCAAGTCTTGCAAATAATCCAATGAATATAGATTTAACTGTAGAGGGTGAGACTGTAGCCATGGATGTTCCGGTGCATTTACCTGATGTTACTAATGATGAATACACATATTGTCAGGTTTTGAATCATGGTCATATGTCTAATAATGGGACTGTCAAAAAGAAGGAACAAACGTCAACGATAAGTCAACATACATCATACGCAGTGTCACGTGTCGGTCCCAATTGCAAATTGGTAGTAATAGGAAACACACCGCTGATCGATGTAGATCTGTTATTCTGGTCATTGTAAGAGAATCTTTATTTGAGAACGCGTAAGTACGTCTTAACGAGGACGTCCAGAGTGTGAGATTTATATTGACGCAGGTACTTGGTTCTTGCAATGTGGATATTGTCAAACGTGTTAAACTCGTTGCATTATTTCGACTGGGTAAGCGTGATACACTTAGTAATAGGCCGCGTTTACTCGAGGCCGTATTTAGGGAGCAGTCGCATGCTGAGTTAATTCTTCGGAATTCATATCGTTTAAAAGGATCCCATGTTAGTCTCTTAAAAGATCTTGACGCTCTTCAAAGGGAGAAACTGTCTCAATCTAAGAAATAACTCGCATCTCGTGTTGCGCTTGGTGAGAGCAATCTATGTGTGCAAAATTTTCAAGTAGTTAGGCGACGCATTCGAATCAGTTAGTCCGCACTAGACGTATCACCTCTCGCGAATGTGGAGGTTTTTGGCAAGGTCTTATAGCATATAAGTGCCTAGCTGATTTGGGATCTGAAGTATGTCAGATTGCTAGAGATGATATTACTACTCGAACTGGTGTAAATAAAAGTCATAGTATATTTTATTGTAATGTTCGGGGCTTGTTACAGAAAGTCGATGAACTAAAGTTTAGTATCGAGTCTGTTAATCCTATTATAGTTGGTATTACATAATCTTGGCTTAATTGTGATGTATCCGATGCTGAGGAATCCATCCCAGGCTATTCTTAGTTCCGTAATTATCGGATAGGGGGTAGGGGTGGTGTAGCTCTCTTTATGAGAGACGAAGTTAAGGTGCGTGTTTTGAGTAAGTCGTCTATTGATAGAGTTAAGAGTTTGTGGTGCCGGGTGAAGTTTGATAGCAGCTCACCCATCATACTGGGTCTTGTGTATCGTGCTCCTAAGGCAATATCTAAGAAACTCATTGAAGAGATAGAGTTGTATACGCGAGGAGATTGTGATACTGTGATAATTGGGGATATGAATATGCCAGATGTTGAATGGACTTCGAATACGGTTCTTCCTACTTGTGATAGAGAGTCTTGTAACCTTATGGAGTGTTTTACTTATTATGGTCTTGCTCAATTTGTTGATGTACATACTCGTTTTTCGAGTTGTAGTTCTTCCCTTCTTGATCTTTGCCTTCGACAAACAGTCAATTAATCAGTAGTATCCAATATGATTCTCCTGTTGGTTTGTCTGATCACTGTGTATTTAAAGTTTTGCTAAATATACAAATGAGGGTGTTTCACCATGCTCGGTACAAACGTCAGATTAATGTCTTTCGGGCGAACTATGATGCTATTACATCAAAGCTGCATAGAGTAAGTTGGCCTGATCCGGCTGTTGTCGGAGTTGACGAGGCCTGGGATCATTTTCGCGTGACGCTTTATTCTCTAATGGTAAAATGCTTACCTTTGAAGTCTAAGACTAGTCGGAAAAGCGCTCGTTGGTTTGATACTGAGCTGGCTACTGCGATGAAGGCTCGTTACTCCTGTTTCAAATGCTTTAAGGGTGCGTTTTGTGAATATGATCTTTATACGCAGGCGAGAAATTTCTTCAATTCTTTAAAACGACATAAACGCTATTTATTTGAAAATGGTCTAGCTCATAGTTGTAGACATGATCCCAAAGCTCTTTTTCTATATGTGAATAGTAGTAGGAACGCTAATAAAACAATTGGCCAGTATTTTGATAGCGTTATTGAAGACGACCTTGCTGGCATGTTCTCAAGGTATTTTTACTTGGATGGAGAGACTACAAATGAGTATTCTGAACCTATCCAGAAGAGTGAGACGATAAGAGGTGCTAGTGTTTCATATCCTAGTTTAGACATAGCTAATTTGATAACTCCTGAGAAAGTTTTAGCTGAACTGGATCGTCTTTGATAACTCCTGAGAAAGTTTTAGCTGAACTGGATCGTCTTTGATAACTCCTGAGAAAGTTTTAGCTGAACTGGATCGCCTTAAAAAGACAAACTCTCCAAAGGTGCCAATTTGTTACCTTATATATATCTTCGTCGAATAGCAGACTAAATATATACACAACTTTGAAACATATTTCGACAATCTATTATTGATACGACTCTTCCAAAAGAGTGGAAACAATCGATCATTCACCCCATCTTCAAAAAGGGTGATAGATCTTCAGTAGACAATTACAGACCAGTAAGTATTACTTGCTTATGCTGTAGAATGTTAGAGCGAATTATACATGGTTATATGGTAAAGTTTTATAGTGAGAATAATGTAATAGCTTAAGAGCAACATGGTTTCCGTAAGTGTTATTTGACAGTTAACAATCTACTCGCAGTCCATCTTGATTGGACAGCTAATAAAGCCGTATTCATTGCTACTGACATCATATTCTTCGATTTTTCTAAGTCATTTGACAGAGTAGATCATAGATTCCTCCTAAATATACTAGAGAAAAGTGGCATTCCATTTTTGCTTGTTAGATGGATTAAATCGTTTTTAAGTAATCGTAGTTATTGTGTGCATGTAGATAATTTTGACTCTTATTCGCGGTCATGTAATATAAGGGTGCCTCAAGGTTCAGTATTGGGTCCATTGTTATTTAGTGTCTACATCAACGATCTCCCGGAATTTATTGATTCTTGGATGCTTTTATATCCAGACGATTTGAAAATCTGGAGGGCAATTCGTTCACTCAGTGATATAGTTATACTGCAACGGGATATCGATGAAGTCGAAAATTGGGCTCTGCTCAATAGGTTGATTGCCAATATATCAAAATGCAAACATTTACGTGTTTGTGGCGGAAATGCTCAATCTTCAGCTAATTATAGCTTTCAGAGCAGTTATATAGAACGAATGAACAAATATACGAAGTTGGGAGTGTGGATAAACAGTGACTTGAGTACCGTCACACATACTGATCATGCTTGTTCGAATGCGTTGGGGGATAATCGGTCTACTTCGACGCACTTTCATTGCACTCAATCAATTTGCCCTACGTCCGCTAATCTTTGCTCATGTGTTGATCCGTATTCTATATGCTGCACCGTGTGTGTATCCCCAAAATTCAAAAGAACATATTAGTTCATAGAGGTTACTCCATAGAGCTACCAAGCTAGCACCGCAACTGAAATTTTTGTCATACCCTGATCGATTAAAAGCACTTAGACTTGGGACTGTCATGTGAACCCGCCGGTACATCGATATGAGTATGGTCTGACAAATTCTTAATGAATCGGATATTCACTTAGAGATTGCCTTCATTTGCGCTCATCCAATATCCTCCGAGGCCTTGGTTTAACCCTGCGACGTGAAAGGATAAGAAAATCACGAGCTGTCCAATTTGATCGGCGAGTTGTATCTCTGTGGAATAGTCTTGGAGAGTCAACAGTGTACAGTAGCAATATCAACGAATTCAAAAAGAAATTACGGATGGAGGATGCCATGAGGAAAGCTGCTTTTTCGTATTTGTGATACTTTTATTATATTTATTTTCTCCAGTGAACCAGCCAATTAAGCCATGCTTTTATGTGCTGTTGAAACATTAATAATAATGAAAATTGATCATCAGAAGTAATTGATGGCCGTCGATTATTTGGAAGATTTACCGCACGTTGTTTGGAGGAATTTTAATTTATGTTGTTGCTTGCTTTCTCACAAGATACTTTCCGAAAATTCCTGCCGAAAAAAATTAGGATGATCCGGAAAGCACATGGTTAGTTTAAAGAGGCTAGACCCATGCTACCACGTTAGCAAATTCTCGGAGATGCCTTTTTAATATATCACAAGGCAGCCGAAACGACTGATGGTAGTTCACCCTACTGATGAGTGCTGTCGGCTACCATCAGCTCGTCTAGGAGTGATAAGGAAGTCTGCTCTACTTGTAATCGAACTCCGGTTTTTGGCAACATCTACAATTATGAAACTGAAGCTTATTAGCTCCCGGAGCACAGTTTAACCTAGTCAAATTTAAAATATACAAATATATCCTCCAAAGGATCCTGTGAGAAAGCAAGCAACGACAGCAAGTAAAATTCCTGACGAATAAAATTAGGATGGTCCGGAAAGCACATAGTTAGTTTAAAGAGTCTAGGCTCATGCTACCACGTTAGCAAATTCTCGGAGATACTTTTTAAATATACACAAGGCAGCCAAAATGACTGATGGTATTTAACCTTACTCATGAGTGCTGCCATATACCATCAGCTTGTCTAGGATTGATAAGGAAGTCTGCTCTGCATGTATTCAAACTCCGGTTTTTGGCAACATCTACAATTATAAAACTTAAGGTTATTGGCTCCCGGAGCACAGTTTAACACAATCGAATTTAAAACTATAAAAATGTATCCTTCAAAGGATCCTGTGAGAAAGCAACAACGACAGCAAGTAAAATTACTGCTGAATATAATTAGGATGATCCGGAAAGCACATGGTTAGTTTAAAGAGGTAATGCCCATGCTACTACGTAAGCAAATTCTCGGAGATGCCTTCGTAATATATCACAAGGCAGCCGAAACGACTGATGGCAGTTCACCCTACTGATGAATGCTACCGCCTACCATCAGCTCGTCTAGGAGTGATAAGGAAGTCTGCTCTACTTGTAATCAAACTCCGGTTTTTAGCAACATCTACAATTATGAAACTGAAGCTTATTAGCTTTCGGAGCACAGTTTAAAACAATCGAATTTTAAATTATAAAATTGTATCCTTCAAAAAATCCTGTGAGAAAGCAAATTAAATAAGCTAACTGAGTCTACGTATTTTATATTGCAAATTAAAAATAATGCAAAATAAAAGTTAAATAGTTAAATAATAAAAAATTTATTAATAATAAATAATTGTTATAAGATTTTATAAAATTTATATCAAGATGAATTATAAACTGAAATTAAAAATAAAAATCAATGTTTATGAATTGGCTAATAAATAACAAACCATGATAACAAGCAACGACAGCAAGTAAAATTCCTGATTAATAAAATCAGGATTATCCGGAAATCACATGGTTAGTTTAAAGAGGCTAGGTCCATGCTACCACGTAAGCAAATTCTCGGAGATGGTTTCTCAATATATCACAAGGTAGCCGAAACGACTAATGGTAGTTCACCCTACTGATGTGTGCTGCCAGCCACCATCATCTCATCTAAGAGTGATAAGGAAGTCTGCTCTACTTGTAATCGAACTCCGGTTTTTGGCAACATCTACAATTAAAGCTGCATCACTAATTCTTGCCCGCATATTGTGTGACTTCTATGAATACATTGTACGCTCTGACGAAGTGAATTTTGACGCATTTGAATATGAACACTGCATCAATTCTAAGGTAAATAAACTTTGACGCCTAACTGATCTACCAGTCGATGCTTATACACATTAAGCGCCAACACTAAGACGTCTCCGCCGTTCCTACCGAAAGCCAATATACAACAACGAGTTTGATCACGATACAAGCAATGTGATTTATCTTACAATCCGAAAACTCTCGGAGAAAGAAGAATCGTTGTCACTAGGCTTAAATTTCGTACAGTTTGAAAGAAAACATCAGCATTATTCCGTAGTTAAGTCTTTAAAAACAATAGCTACGTCATGCATTCAAGCGATCAGCCAGCCTCAGGTTCGGTCTGCAATCAAAGTTGCATTCGATTAAAAAGTTATAGTTTTTATGATCAATATTCGACCTGATTCAATAAAGTTAAGAAATTTGGGAATCGATAAATTACGCGTGTTACACTATCTCAGCAATGTTCCTGAAATAGTCGTGTGCTAAGCAGACAAAGTAAACAATATTGTTTTATGGTCGCAGGGAGAATATTTAAATGAGGCAACACGTCAATTAAGTTCTTCAGCGTATGAACCAATCTCAATACAACAACACCTCGAAAAAGTCAAACTTGTCCAAGCAATGATAGAGACATATTTCCACGATGACGAACTAAGAAATCGCATGTTACAAACAAATCCGAAATTAAAGAGGTTTTATGTTACCAAAGGCACATAAAGGTATACATCCGCCGCTAGGCAGACCAATCATACTTAACGTTGGCACGGCAACAGAAAAAAATTATCCCGATCTTTCCATGAGCATCTATATCCACTGCTAGAGAGAACGCCTTCATTCATATCAAGTACTGATGACTTCCTCCGATTTTTCAACATAAACAGACACGATGTTACATCTAATATTCTAGCTACAGTCGACGTCGAGTCTTTGTTTACTTCCATCGACACGGATAATATAATATTTGCCATTCGATCTATTATGCAGCTCAACAACTACGATGAACGATGGACCAATAAAATATGTACACTCCTTAGATTAGTTGAATGATTAGTTGAATTAGGCCGTTGAATTCAAACACATTTGAATTCAACGGCCTATATTATAGACAAGTAAAAGAAACAGCAATGGACATTCTTGTTGGTCCAATCTACGCTGGTCTATACATGCCATTTGTCGAACAATAAGCCACGCTTATGGAAACGATATGTTGACGATATATTTATTGCATGGGATGTCGAAAGAGAGGAATTGAATAAATTTAAGAATTAGCTCAACAAGCATTGCGAGCTGAGATTTACAATGGATTGCCCGATGATCAACGAATTCCTTTCCTTAGTGTCCTTATTTACAAAAATTGCGGTACATAGGAATATGTAAACATACCTTTTATTCTATCCAAACTTTTCTTGTTATTCGGCGCTTTCATTCACAATAAAGGTTTCATTCTCTCAAGATCAGGTAGAATTTTGCCATCATTTATGAGGAAACCAAGAATATTTATCGAGTTCAATCCATGTGTGGTTTTATCGGAGTGAGACCGTACTTCTTGATCATTTTCATAATTTTTTCGTAATTTATATTGTGATTTCTTTAGTAATTCCTGCAATAAGAACGTCATCAAGATACGCGAAGATACCTAAGATATTTTCTTTCTCGATCGCTCCATGAGCATCTGTATCCACTGCTAGAGAGAACGCCTTCATTCATATCAAATACTGATGACTTCATCCGATTTCATTGAAAAGCGGCCACTCCGTTAGTGAGGCCAAATGGCATTCTTTTATAGTGGTAAGATAAACCGGCAGCTTCGAACGCGGTATATTCCATGTCTTGTTGTCGTAAAGGTATTTGATTATAAGCCGATTTTAGATCGCACGAGCTAAAATATCTGTATTGAGATATTTTATCAATTAAGTTGTCAGTTCTAGGCAAAGTATATTCATCCAGTAATGTGCATTTATATATGGTACGTGAGTAATCCACAACCATACGCCGCTTACCATATCGATTCGTAACTATGCGAACTTGAGATCGCCATTGTGAGTACTACGTTCAATAATTCCTTTAAGTAATAATCTGTTAATCTCTGTTTTGATGAACGAGTCTTGTAAATGTATGTAACGTCTGTATTTTGTTTGAATAGGCTTGCACTCGGGTGATAGTGAATGGAATAATATCACAGTGGGCAAATAAGACGAATTCACTGTAGTCATTTGTACGCAAATGGCATGGTTATTACCGCCGAAATGTATATTCAGGTCACTAAAGCGTGAAATAAACGAATGTCCGAGGATAACGTCAGAGTACAACGAGTCTAACACTAGTCGATTAACGTTCTCAAAGGTTCGACCATTGCAATGTATCGTTGTTGTGCACATTCGAGTTATGTGGCGCTTATGATCTTCGGACGATATATGAACCGTTTCGTTACAAGGTTTCGCGCGTAGTTTACAACGTTTTACAGCTTCGAGTGATATAAATTCACCAACCAAATCAATTAAGGCTTTGAGTTTAACGTCATTTATTTCAACTGAAATGATTACCTTAACCAATGAAGATTTCACGCTATTGCAAAATACGTTAGTAAGTTCCATATACTTCAAGTTAAGCTTGTTCGTTGAGTGACGAGAACAGCACACCTTTGCAAAGTGTCCTAGCTTTCCACAAGTATGACACTTAGTTGTTCGTGGGGAGCATTGAGTCCTAGGATGACGCTGATTTTCACAATAACAACACTATAATTGAACAGAAGTGAGTGACGAAGTATTAACGTCGCTAGCTTCTTCGTTATCCGAGTTTGTTTTGCATGTAAATGCAGTAGCATAATTTTCTGCACTATTCTGCTGAGTATCACGCGATGCCTGGATTTCTGCCTGTTCTAAACTATGTGCCGTATTAACTGCTTGTTCTATTGTCAGCATACAATTCTCAAGTAGCCTTTGTCGAATGGGGGTCGATTTAAGTCCTCGCATAAATGAATCTCTGATATATTCTTTGAGACGTTCTTCAGCTGATACGGCAGTAAAATCGCAGTCTTTAGCAAGATCGTGTAAATGTTTGAAGTACTGATCGACTGTTTGTTCATTTAACTGTCTGCTGGTCGAAAGCAAATGTCGATTATAGACAATATTTTTGGGTTCTATGAAGATGGATTTAAGATGTTCGAATGCTTGGACAAACGTTTGACAATGATCGATTCGCGCATAGAGAGTACCGCTGATCATATTTATCAGGATTGGCAGTTTCTGTTCCTCGGAAAGGTTTGTGACGACCGATAGAAACGACATAAAACGGCTTTTCCAGTGTTTCCATTCATCAGAACTTTTGAGCCATCTGGATCAATATTGAGTGTTTCGGGCTTTAATAGTTTGACCATAAATCCAAATAATCTAATCAATAAATTGATGTAGAATCGAAAGGCCGACAGAAGGCTTTATTGACTAGATCTGGAAAACATGTAATAAATGTGTTAGCGTTAGAATAAGCAAAGTTAATAAGACTAGATCGTACATCACATTTATAAAGAATTCATTCAAATATTTTGTCTTTATTTTTTTAAATTCTTTTATTAATACAAAATCACCAGTATTAATACAAAATAGTTTTGCAGAATTTTCTTTAATTGCTGATGATTAAAGAAATACGGGAATTAGTAAAGTTAATATTAGTTTCAAAATTGTGATTAAAAAATTATGATTTTCTTGAATTTAATCGGTTGTTTAAATATTGTTAACGAATAAAACAATTAAATTGCATTGTATTCAATAACGCTGCTTTTGGAATTGAATTTGTTTAAGGTTGCAAATGTGGACGAGGTCACTTACGGGTTAGCAATAAAAATGTCATTACTGTATATCGTATTTGTAAGTTTCGAAAGGCAAGTTAATCTGTATGATGACTGCGTCAGCAATGTTGAGATCTAAACTAAAAGTGAAGTATGAGATGCAGAGTAGATATGTAGATAAAAGCTCAGTAGTGAATGTCTGGAGAAGGAGGTAGGGTGGACGTGAAATATGAGGAGATGAATAGTGAAGGTCATGGTTAGCGATGAATATACGAGGTAAATAGTGGTGTGAAAAGTGGATTTGTGTAATTTACGAGTATAGGTGTTGGGTGGGATTAGAACATTAAGGTGCTGTAAATGTGGAAAGTGGGTGAAAATGTGTGTAGAGAGGATATGGATATTGTACAGTGAGTAAGAGTTAGAGTGAAAAGGGCATGCAAATGAATGGTGTATTATGAATTATCTTATTCTAATTTGCATTAGAATAAGATACTAGATAGTTATTTCAGAGGAAATACATCATTAGCATGTATTTGGCCCCGCTGCTATGTTGGGTAGATGGAGTTAGGGGCCGAAACCTGATAGCATAGCAGATTCCTCCTGATGACCTCTAATTCTTATTCTGATACAACGTCTGTTATTTATTAGTCAATTCATAAAAATGACGTTTATTTTAAATTTTATTTTTTATTTTTTATTTTTATTTTTTAACTTGATTTAAATTATAGAAAATCTAAAAACAATTATTAATTTTATTATTTAATTATTAAATTTTAATTTAGCATTATTATGTTTTGTTTATTTTATAATTATATAACAATACGTAGACTCAGTTAGCTGATTTAGTTTGTGGAAAGTGAATGTGAAGAGTTAAGCTGAGGAGTGGATGTGCGGAATTGTGGTGAACTTAAGGTTAGGTTAGCATGAAATGTGTATTCGATGCAATATGTCAGGGTTATAGTTATCATTGTCGACAGTTAATTTGAGTTTTCAGGGACGAGATATACGCCGGATAGACAGATGTGAAATACAAAAAGATCATACTTTGTCGGGGGAATGAAATGGATTAATCTCCCATCAATATGCCAAGATACATCGGATACTTCATAAAGAAGTATCTGAAATAAGGCGAACTTTCTCTTAATAATTCACTTTTTTATTTAGTTTAAAACAATACTTATAGTTACATTATGGCCGCCATTAAGTAGACAGTCACAAATGTGTATGACTATGAAGATTGTAAAATAAAAATCTTTTTATTTAACTTTTTTAAATAAACTTTATATATAATTATATTTAATCTTAATTTAATATTAATAAATAAATATTCAATTTATATTCTTTTAAATATTAATATTCTAATAAATGTTTATATTCTTATGAATATTCTTAAATAAAGAATATTAATATTAATCTTTCTAAAATAAATAATTTACAAAATCCTATATCATGTCCTATTAGTCTCATATGTTTATGAAATATAGTTTGACTATTATGCTGTATATTATATATGTGTTGCCTAAACCTAGTTTTTAACATTTGATATGTTTCCCTTATATATTGCAATCCACATGTGCATTGTATTATATACACTACACCAACGGTATTGCAGTTACAAGTATTATTAGTATTTAATGAATACTAATACGAATTCGCATCTCATTTGCAACGCAAAATAGCTTGAATTTTGACCTCAATCCACGTACCATTATTTTCTAGTTTCTCCTACCTAGCCCCATATCATACTAAACTGTTTCACTTTTTACTTTTATCTATCGAAAGCGTACCTGATGCCCTAGCACGATTACCCAATTCACCTCTCCTCTCGATCATGTTCCAACATACATTCTAAAGTTTCTAAGTGACACTATCAGCCCTTATCTCAGAAGTATCTTTAACGTGCCTATCCATTTATCACACTACCCTTCGTCGTTCAAACATGCTATAGTTTGCCCATTATTAAAGAAGCATCATCTTGATTCCAGTTCCGCCTTATCATATAGACCAATATCAAACCTTCCGACCATCTCAAAACTTTTCGAGCGTCTCATCCTCAGACAGGTAAGCAACTACATATCATCAAATTCTATGTTTCCACCTTTTCAATATGCATATCGACCACAAAATTCTACTATGACCGCATGCACAAAACTCTCCAATGATCTACTTCTTGCTCTTGACAAACATCTAGTAATCCTTGTAATTTCACTTTATTTATCCTCCGCCTTAGATGTAGTTAATCACACTATACTTCTCTCATGTTTCAGACAACGTTACTGCTTCTCGTCTCATGTCATTTCTTGGTTCAAATCCTACCTCTCAAATCGCTCTTATCACGTAGTCTCCAACTCCAACTCTTCTACGCCGGTTCATCTCAGCTGCAGGGTACCACAAGGATCCGTTCTAGGGCCGCTTCTTTTCACTCTTCTTCTTGGTGATTTATCTTACATCGTAGTCCCTTTCGGCTTTGAAGTTATTCAGTACGCTGACGATATAGTAATCTATGCATCATGCACACTCACATCTGCATCCAACCTCGCTTCCGATGCATCGTCTTGCCTCTTTGCTATTCACGCATATCTTTGTTAAATTCGTATGTTTTTTAACAACGAGAAATCTAACATGATGCGGATAACACCGCGCCACTCTTACACCCTCGATTTTCCAGTATGCATACACAATTTTCGTCTACGAGAAGTGACTATCATGACAATCCTCGGTGTCTATTTTGACAATAATCTCTCGTTTCTGCCTTTCATTCGTAGCAAGATCAGTTCATGCTCCCTCATCCTCCGTGACATCCGAAGTGTCCGTAGAAACCTCGACGTGAAATCGACAGCTATTTTAATCTTCAGCCTTTTCATGCCTCGTCTAGAATATTGCTTAGGCCTTCTCGTAAACTGTCCAGCATATCAATTTCACTATCTACAAAGAATTCTGCACATGGCTGCTAGGGTCATCTTCCGCCTTCGTAAGTACGACCACATCTCCAACACCCTCCGCAACCTTAACTGGCTCGATATTCCGAGCTGCATAACCTCTTAAATCCTCACATTTGCATGGCAAATCGAATTCCGACACAACCCTCATTATCTATATCTTCCTGATAGCGCATCCAATATGACGACTGGTCTCTCCCTAAGAAGTCATCGCTCCTACTCGCTTTTCGTCCCCAGTCACAACGGTAATCACGGATATCGTGCGTTCACCATCGCTGCACCACGCCTTTGGAACAAACTTCCTCGTTACACAAAATCATTGACGTCGCTTAAACACTTCAAAACTTCCTTGATCGCCATACTTCTCGCTAGCGAACTAAAATAACCCTTTCAGCTGCAATCAATTCAATAACTCTACATACAAGTTCAAACATTCATCGGACGTAAACTTGTCTTTTAATTTTTACAGTGGGCCTGTAAGTGGTTCTATTCAACACAAAGGCCACTAAATAAATTCTATTCTATTCTATTCTACTTACAATACAATTATTATTTATAACATCACAAACTATACAATTTTTTCTGTTACATTTAAAAGATCTAAAATTGAAATCATTACGTATTTTTCGGGTTAAATATTCAATTTATATTCTTTTAAATATTAATACTCTAAAAATGTTTATATTCTTATGAATATTCTTAAATTAAGAATATTATATTCTTGATTAAATTAAGAATATTAAATATATTAAAATTGATATAAGGAGAACAGCCCCTGTAGGATGTTGGTAGATGGCCCATGGTAAGTTTAGTCTGAGTCAACGAAACTAGCTGGCGACACAGGTAACGATGATCAGCTCGCCATATAACGTCTAATTCATCCATTATTCATCCACAAATTTAAATTTTGAAAAGTGCATTGTAACCTAGCTTTGGCAGTTGTTACAGGAGATCCACCCACTATAACATCGTCGAGGTACCACAAATTATTTTCAATGCCCTAGTCAGCACTCAACTCCTTTATTACATCTTGAATAGTGAGGGCAAAAATAAATGGACCTAGTGGGTCTCCTTGTTGCAAACCCTGGTTCGATATTAAAGGATCCAGTCCACCAAGTCGGAGTTGGGACGGTCCTTGATAGCACCATATCACCCATGGAAGCACCTCCGGCATTATAGTCGAAACCCTGTCCAACATTGCTGTTCGGTCGGTTGTGTTGAACGCATTTGACAAGTCCACCTTGACCCATACCCAATCCGTTCTATCTCGATACAATGCATGTAACCTCGTACCTTTGATCTATTTTCTCAATGGCATTTGTTGTTGCGACTCCCAATTGCGTAAATAGAAGTAGCCTTGCAAATTGCAACCTCAATCTTAAGCATGCACACTTTGAACACAAACGACGCAATGTTTCCCCATAAGCAATTGGACGGATCCCTCCGTCTTCCTTTAGTAATCCAATCATTGACGTTACCGCTAACCATGTTGATAGCACCGGTGGAGCAAGTTTGGCGAGTAAATGGTTGACTAACTGTGTCACGCGCTTTAGCAATCTAACTCCATTATCCGCATCGATCATGTCTCTCAAATGTTCTGGACGTAAACCATGACATCCGGGCGACGTAACCGGTTAAAAAGACTGAATGGCTCGCCACACTAATTTTCTGTCAACCTAAATCGTTCCTGTGGCTACATGGCTGATTAAACATCCTATGATCTTGATTGTCTGCAGACTCGGGTTGGCTCGGTCGAATTGGATGTAACTCAATCAGAATATCTCGCATTGGCTCAGAAATTTTGCAAAGTCCTGTTGATGTCAGTCATTGTACCGCTTTACTATAGTTGCCCCGCTTGGCAATGGTTATCGTTTCAAGTACACCGTTTTCCCATTTGAAACTTGGGTTCTTTGATCTCTCCATTGATGGCAGTTCGCATGCCAGTACATTGGCCTAACTATGCATATAAGCACCAAGGTGACTAGCTATTTGAGATGTAGTCACATGCGCACTTCACCGTTTTTGATTAGGATTCGGTTGTGGAAGCGCATCTTTGACAAACACAACAAGCGAAGCCACGATACCACAGAGTTTGTCGTAAGTACATCCTTTATCACATTGGGCAAATAGTAATGCTGTTCGAGTCCGAATTCGCCGCGGTAGGCGAACAATCGTTTCAATTGGGCATAACCACACTTTCATTAATCTGGAAAGGTCATCACTCGCTGTTCGGAGACTGTTACAAGGCATATAAGAAACATAATGTTGCATGTTTACGGATGTCGGACCTGATACAATGTGTGCATCGTTTTCGCTTTTTCGGTTAAATATACACTGAGTACAGTTCCACAGTGGTATGGCGTCTGCCTGGCGTCGAGTAAGACGAGTACATGATAGGTGAAGCACACGTCTGCATGCTTGACATCAAATAACTCGCTTTATTTGTCGAATCTCATGGCAAAGACTGTATGCACTTTGGTCGTCTCGTGATATAATCCCGTCCTCCTTTCGTAATGCTCGATCAGCGGCGAATGAATGCGTGCATATTCCTCGCACATTTTTATCTGTCTATATATCCATTTAGTCTCTTATTTTTAGCTCCTTGCATAAGGTCACGTTGGCTCGTTGACTCGTTCTGCAGTTGTTTTGATTATTTATTAGTATCGAGCTTATCTTCTATATGTAAACATTATTTAAATATTATTTAAAATGTTTTTGATTTGCTTATCTTCTGTATGTTATTGTATATATTTATAAGTAATTGTGTAATGATCAATTTCACAATTACGTCTGCTGATCTACATTTGACTGGTGCTGACTGATTGTGGCTTGACTTGCGCGTTGCGATCTTACTCGATTACAACATTCAGGGTCCGCGCAATTGTGGCATGCATTTCCGCATTTAAAGCAGCGACACCCCTTGCATCATGCCGCTTGTCCGTTGCAAGAGCAGCAATTTTGCTCTGTTGCCGGCTTTCCTCTTTATTTAATATTGTAAGTTTATTAGATCACAAACTTTCTTATGTATGTTTATTAGTTATCAAACTTTTTTCATTGTGTTATATTTTTTTAATGAACAATTTATTATAATAATTGTAATAATAATTGTTATATTCTCTCTCTTTATGAGTAATTACCATGTAATTACTATTTTCATGAGTATTACTAATCCTAGTAATATTGTAAGTTTAAACCAAGGTACGTACATTCGACTGATTTGACAGAGCTACAAATCATTGGAATAATTGTTTTAATTTGGTAATATCCAGTGGACAACGAACCATTGTTCGTAATTGCAACTAAACACTCTATTAATTTTGAGTCTCCATCAGTGCTCTCATTTAAACCCGACATCCGGCTGCGAAAAATAAAAGCAATATTAATTAGAAAAAAACCAATAATAAACAGCAACGATTGCCATACTATGCTCACTTAGAATACCCTGTACATTGTATAATTTGAAAATGTTCTTTGTTTTTACTTTGTAGATTACCTTGAAAATGGTTTCGCTTGGAAACCGAAATATTGGTGTTAACAACAATGTTCTGTCGGCGGATTCCTTTTCTTCTTTCAATAATAATGTGGACCGACATCCTCGACTCTCTTTCAAATTTGAAATTACTATTTTTATGAGTATTACTAATCCTAGTTGTAAGTTTAAACCAAGGCACGTACGTTCGACTGTAATTGGCAGAGCTATACATCATTGGAATAATTGTTTTAATTTGGTAATATCAAGAAAATTGTTTTAACTTACTAAAGAAAATTGTTTTATCATAGGTTTATAACGCTTTTGTATTATTCATATATCATAAACGTCATATACAAAGCACATTTTAGGAGTTTCTAATCGTGTAAAATTTTTATCAGATTCTTTCGTGTTTACAACGACTATATATAAATCTACATTGCGTCTTCTATTATTTCCAGCACGCAGAGTGCAGTGTTTTTAGTCGTCAATGACTGATTAATTCAGTATCAGAACATTCTGGCAAAATAGGTGTTGCTCCTAACTATTTTATGATTTTATTCGCACTGCGCTTTGTAAGCGCTTCAGTCTATTTAGTGATGCTTGTATTTAAAATACAAATAAATAACAAAATTCAATATTGGTAAAGTAATTTGTATGCTCATGGTGTATTTGCACATAAAATTGATGTGGTGATAAAAAATGAACGATGGATGGCCATGTGCGAATACGCTTTGAGGGGAAATTCGCGCGTAAATAGTTTCTGAAAAACTTAGACGAGGCTAAAGAATTAGCCTCGAAATAAATCAAAAAATTAAATAATTAAAATAAAAATTAAAATTTCAAATGAAAAAATTCCATAGAATACAATACATGATTGTAGTCTTCAACATGCATTTTCACCCTTCAAAAAATCGGTAACGGATTGATCGCTTAGGCATCAGAATGATTTTATTACTGTTGAAAACCTAAATTAAGCATATCTTTAAATTGCTGTTTTAGTTGTTTTCAAATTAAAAGGTTTTAACCTGATAGTCTGAGACATCTAAGAGCAGTATTACTAATCTAAAATATAACGTACGCAACACACAACTGCAAGTTTGGCTAATATAAAAAGATGGACATTCTCTACAAGTGATGTTATAAATGCCGCCAATACGCTGATCTTTGTTACACTGTGACGGTTTAATTATTGATTGTATTGTGTTACAAGAGCGAGATGAAACCACAATTTTTATTGGTAACTTAGACCACGCAATCAAATTCTTAAGCTTGCTCTGCGGACAAACACTTAAGTTTCCGAGGTGTGGAATAGTAAAGAAATGTTTTATCGGAGACAAAATTGACAAAATTTCTGGTTAGTGGAGTGAGCTCAGACTCTAGATACTCATGCGAGCTACTAACCCTGTATGTCCTGAAACAAAAACCACGAAAAATGCATAACTTAGTCGCTGAGCTGTGGTTACTATCCCATCGAATATATGTGTCAGTTTTGGTGACTTTTCTGTATACTCTAGTAATGTGTATTATTTTTGCATTGACTTCACAATCTAGAAATGGCAAAAAGTCATTTTCCGGCCAAGATATACTTAGCCCGATGCGTGTATGAATGCCATTTAAGAAATCGACAAAGTTTAAAGCAACATTTTTAGCACCAAGCCATACCACGAAAATGTCATCAATATACCTATACCAAACCAACGGTTTTAAATGCTACTGAGAAATAGCTGACTCTTCAAATTTCTACATAAACAGGTCAGCTAACGCTGGGCCTAACGGGGACCTTATTGCTACACCAAAACACTGATTGTAGATTATGTCATTAAAAGTGAAGTTAGTGCATGTAGCTATTTCGAAAAATAATCTTAGATTTTGTAGTTTTCTTTGTTCTGACCAAGGAGGCGGAATCAATCCCAACGTCTATTGCTTCATTGGTCGGTACATTAGTGAAAAGGGACTGCACGTCTAGTGTGAAAATACAAAACTCTTGATCACCCACTTCTAATGTTCGGATACGATTTTCAAAGTCTACGCTGTTTAGAACCTTAGAGGTAATAGCCAAGACATGTGAGCGTAGAATATTAGCGAAAAATTTACCAGCCTCGTAATTAAATAAGTCCAACATTGATACAATGGGGCTAAGTGGAACGCCTGGTATATATTGTTGATTGTTATTGATAAAATGATTTTATTTTATATAAACAATTAATTAATATAAAAATGCTGTCATCAAATCCGCTTCCTGGTTATTTGAAATACACTTGCATATATGTTGTGTGTTTTAATTAACTTCAACAAACTGGGAATCAACTTCCCGTTTTGAAGTGGATTAAATTATACAATATATAGCTTGTATTTGACTTTCATTTGAAATATAATTCGCGTTTAGTTTTTATAATATTAAAATTTCTTAATGTATTTGCAATTAGACAGTTTTCATAACTCGAAATTATGCAATTTTACGTATAATTATTTTAATTCAACATGTTTAAGTCTTTTTGATTGAATATATCAGAAATCTATATCATAGCAATCAAATTGCTATGAAAAGCAATTTGATTGCAATGATCAAAACTGATGGTAAACATACTATAGAAGAAAGAGATTACATATGCTTGTTACCTAACACATTTGTACCAGATCATTAACATTAACATTTAAATAATGTGTCGTAATTACGAGGTGTCGTATTGTTGCACCGCAACAATACGAGACATAGTAGTACCAACGAGGAAAATGCCTAGCGTGAGTGGCAGTATTCGTCAAGCTTGCAGAAGACCAAGATGCAAATGCTGCGAACAAATACACGACACCTCGTTATTCAAAAGCTCACTGACCGGATCAACATATAAATTAAGGGAAACCTAACCTGTTCGACCAAAGGATATGTCTACTTGTATGAATGCTTAGACTGTCCGGTTCAATACGTCGGTCAAACAGGGTCGTTTTTTAATATCCGTGCGAATAAAAGGAGGACAGATTTAGCAACTGGACGGCTAAACAAAGATGGTGCGGTCAAACATATGCTGGGCTATCCCAATCATCGCATGACAACGACACTGCTAACCACAAGTTCCAACGAAATAGAACGAAAACGAAAAAAAAACGATACTGGATTGGCCAACTAATGAGAGATCTTTGCTTAAATACAGAGCACTGTTACCGGCTCTAACAATCCAGTTAAATCGAATAATCTGATAATCGTTTGTGAGAAAGTTTTCTATCTATTTGACGAATCGGGGAATTCTTCCAGATCTGTTATGCATACGTTTATCGTTTGGACTATAGTTTATGCTTATTTTGTTAAGTTCCTCCAGATCAAGTTTCATTATAAATGTTGCAATTTTGACCAAACTTGGTAGAGAAAGATTGCTGCAATTTGTACCGAAGAAGCCGAATGCCGAAAGCTCTATACAATAAAATTAAATTTGTCGACTGCTTGATTTGATTCCCGTGTGCTACATATTTGTTCTATTCGTCTTATTTCATTAAAAATTACTGCCCTCTTAATTGATTTTGGATGACAGCTATTATAACGCAAGTATCCCGCTTTTGACAATCTTTTCGTATACAGGGTAGATCTATGAGTTCTTCAGCTATCTTTGGGATGGTTGCGAATAGACCAGGCATTCTCTCTGAACATGAATCTAGATTGTGGCTTATTGGTGATAAACGATCTAAAACACCCTTAAGCTCAATCTGCAAATTCTTGAGAGATAACTGCTGATCTGAGATGATTTTCGATAATTCATTGTCAATAAATCCACACCAATATAAATTTAGGGATTTTTCACTCTTAATTGATTGTATAATTCCTAGTTTAAACTCATGACTTAGAGAATGAGAACATAAATCCAAAATTCTTATTATAGAACAATCAAACAAAACAGACGATTTAACTGAAGACTCGAGAAAAGTCTTCATTTTCCCCTCGTCATTGAACATCAGATTTTTAATAATCGAGAGACAACGACTGCTAGTTGGAATAATCTCATTAAGATTTGTGCTCGAATATGTCTTAATGGTCGTATTTATTTGATGATTTCTAGTGGGCATTACAGTTAATGAGGGTGCCTGTCCATACATTTTCTGATGGACTTCTTCCCTCCTTCGTCTATCATCTATACTTTCAATGACTTTTAGATTCTCATCGACTCCCGCATTTAATGCATCCGACTCGTATATCTCTTCTTTTGTTTCCATTAATGAATCAAAATCAAGATCCAAAATTTTCCTATTAACATATTGATTGTCACTCATTGTTAGTCTCTTAAGATTTTTTGTGTCGGTTAAGCAGAAAAATCTTAATAAATTGTATTAAGATTTTGAGAATGTCACCCATTGAGAATGTAGTCTGTCACGTGTGTATATGTAGTTAGTGTTGTCAATGAATAATAAATGGTGTGTTAAAAAAGTAAGTAAGGGTAAGATAATAATTGCAAATATTTTAGAAGCTATTTTGCTAAGAGTAAATTAGTTACTGATATTCACTTTAATAAGAGAAATAGAAGATAGATGTAATAGTTAGTAGTTAAAATCTTTTTTTCACACATTTTATACTTTAATCAATTAGCAATTTTATATACAAATTATTAGGGTTTTATTAATGAACTGGATAAGTTGCATTAAGTATTGATTTTTTAATTATCTTTATGGTTGATTTTAATATTGATTGCCATAAGTTTGTTTTTTAATAATGTACTTAACTAACTAACAATAATAAATAATAATAAAAACACATATTTTATCAGAACTAAATATTAAACTTATGAGTTAAGACGATCGAAAGATAAATTATCGAATTCATCATTTAAGTTCTCTGTATTTGGGTCCTTATAATGTTGACTCAATTTTGTATCACTTTTAAATATTGATGAACCTATTTTGGATTCTCTTCTGAGATTAGGTAATTTTGTACTTTGAACGATATCTTTCTTGATAGGTTCATCTTCGATTTCACCATCATCATTGATGAAGACTCGTCTACTTCTGATAAAGTTTTGAGTCTCATCAATCTCATTAAATACAGCTCTACACAATAAGCGCATATCAATGAATATTCGTTCTTTCAACTCTTTCGGCAACAGAGGAGAGTCGAAAACAGCCATCTTAGTCTGTCCATCATTAATGCTCTTAGAATTTAGTGATGCCAGCATATAGCCAAAGTATAGATTATTCTTTATGGACAAATCTGCATAATAAGACTGATCAAGTAATTTTGCCCATTTAAATGTAGACTTAATGGATCTCTTGTTTGCAATTTCAATCTCACTTAGCCCATCGTAACCGGTGAAATACATTTCCAAGTATGCTATAACTCGATCTATCGATCGCATTGATTCTCGACAGCCTAACTTCAAAGTATCTGCAGCTAATAATAACATTGATATTAGCTGCAGCCCCGCCATACTGGTATGTGTAAGCAATCCATATCGTAATATACCTATTGTTGATGTTGAACAATTCTTTGATAGTGTGTGGGTCAGACAATATCCAACTGTTGATTTTGTTCCAGTGGAACCTTCCTGCATTGATAATTTGTAAGAATTAAGACTCTTCAGAAGGGAGTGTTATTGTCATGTCTACCTCTCTAAATTCATCAAGATAAAGTAAGCGTATTTTTTCATCAAATGTTCTGCTAAGAGACTTCAATACAACTGCTGGGCTCTTTAATACACATCTAAAGGAACATAACGCAAGCATACCAAGATATGCAACATATTCAGGTTGCAATATTTTGTCATTGATATCAATATCATATTCATCTTCAAGTTGTTTGTCATCTTCATATCTCATTAATTTTGATATCATCGACTTCGGTTTTTCTATAGTTGTCTGATCAATTGTTCTTTTTTTGAGTGTTATGAATTTTGTAATATACTCAAACATAGAATTTGGAACTTCAAATCTAAAATCTGAACTCAGTAAAAAAGTGATTAATTTTCTTATTTAAAGATGCAGATTCTTTAAATAAGACACTATTAAGTGTGTCTTGTAAGGAAGAACCAGCTGCAGATTGGTCAGATACTGCATCTCTAAATATTAGAGTATCTTTTCTTGGTTCTCTCAATTGACAGATCATCAAATTCAATAATTCCAATGGGGCATTAAACTGATCATAAATGAAACTAACCGCTGTCCATACCATTATTAATTTTAATTGTTCTGAATGACATTGATGAAACTTCAAAAAATAAAGCGAACGAAGTGATTCTAAACTCCAGATTTTTGATTCTACAAGGCTATCTATAGTTATACCTTGTCTCGTTAATGCATCCAACTTGTTTCTAACTCTTTGCATAGCCATTATAACTTTGATAAGTTATTGAATGGTTGTTTCAATATATTGAAAATTTATTTATCTAGTTTTTTTTTCAAAAAGGTTGAAGTTTTTAGATTCTTAAAATGTTGGAGAGTGATTATACAGGATATTTGAGCAGTTAATCTTTTAATAAATTAAGTTTAGAATTGCGGTCAGTTATTCAGACGGTATTATAATTTTTAGTTTTTTTCTCAGGTATTTTCCCTTATTGAAGAAGTGTTTAAAGTTTTATCATCCTATGAACAAATTCTCAAAAATCACGAGGCTAGCATGGATATGAAAACAAATTTAGCGCTATACAGTCACTCATAATATTTCAAAGCTATCATAGCTTATTCAAATTAGATTAGTTAAAATGTTAGTTTTAATTGTTTTGCTTGATGTTCGTGGTTTTTGTTTTCGCGTTTTATTGTAATTTTAAGTATTTGATTGTCTCCTTGACTCATGATCTTGATAGGAATCTTCACTTCAGAACTGACTAATCTTATAGCTGAAACGGTAACTATAGTCCAACCCTTTTGCCGAAGTCCTTCGAATCCACCCAAATGGCCCAACCAAGTATAGTCATTCAATCGCGGTATAGTACTATCTGCTTGCCAAATTGGTAAATAGTCCTTATCAGATGTATAAATAAGCGACTTTGAAAATATTTCATGTGTTCTGCTGATAAGATTATTAAAACCAAAAAGATTGTCAATAAACTTAAAGGGTTCGTAAACAACATCATTTCTCATGTTTGTGCTCCATTTTTCGAAATCGATACTCATAAAGAAATTCTTGAATCTATTTGGTGGATTCTTCATACCAATTTTTGAATCATTTGAAGTATATTTTATCATTTTTTCAGCTAGCTCTCTAAAATTATCTTTCATTGTAATTTCAGGTATTAATAGTAATAGATTTCTCGCAATCATATCCTCTGTTATGACAACATATGACCTGATTTTCATCGATGTCACTGCAAACATTCTTGCGACAGGCTTGATATCTTTCTCCTTTGGGCTTAGTCCTATAATTAATTCGTTTTCAGATATACCATCTTTATCTATCATATTTAGAAATTCTTCAATACTTGGAAAGTTCTCTTTAAGCCAAGTTATAACGACCCGCTTGTCTTCATTCTTTCCTTTGCTTTTTGTACTGAAGAAATTTTCTCTTAGGATAGATCTATTAGGTGATAATAATTTGTCAGATTATTTATAAATTTGTAACTGTTCGTAGAAGAAATGTTTGTAGAAGAAAATTTATAACTGTTCTAGCAAATTACAAATAATGACTTGTAATAATGACCTTAAAAAAGTTTGAGATCTAAAGTAAATACAATCGTTTGACGTAAAGCATTTCCTGCCAACCTTGCAATTAGAAATCCAAGGTCTATTCGAATATCTGAGATGCAATTACGTCGAAGGACAACCTTCGACGACAACTAACGACAACCATCGACAACCATCTGCTTGACAATTATCGACAACCATCGACAACCATCGACGACATCCGCTCGCTACTTACAACTAACGACTACATACAACTAACGCGAAATATGTACAACTAGCGCGAACTACAAAATATTTTGGTTTCTAATAAACATACAGAATCAATAACCCAAAAACTGAAGACCTTAAAAAAATTTTGGTTTCTAATAAACATACAGAATCAATAACCCAAAAACTGAAGAAAATCGTATTAAATTTGGTGTTGAATTAGCTATCCATTCAAGTTATATTCAAATTACAATAAATAACATACAATTAATATACGCAATCAAGAACAGATCAAGAACATAGTTAAAGATCAAGAAAAGATCAAGAACAGAACAAGAAAGTGCATCCTGCAAAAACCCATCAGACCCATCAGATCGACAATGGACAGAACGGGTAATAATTTGATTCCATCATCAATTACGTCAGCTCACTCCGCCTCACACCCTACAAGTTCTAATGGCGAGTTCATTTCTCAAGTTAATTTTAATATGTGCCATATTTGTAGAGAGGTTCGCAACCGGAAGCGTATAACGCAATGTCACGCTTGCGGGAATTATTTTCACCTTTCCTGTGTTGGCCTTACAAAGAAGCAGTCCAAGACGATTCCCAAGTGGGTCTGTACGAGTTGCGTGTTTAATCTGACTTGACAAATTGCAACGTATTGCTCAGATACGTCGAAGTCCCTCGTTGGAGTGACTGCAGACCAGAGTGAACAAGACTCTCATAATGATGATATCTCGGCATTGGCAAAAGTTTGGTCTGCTTCGGTTCAAACGGTTGTTCGACTTCCATGGAGCACCCGTACACATGCTGCACTGTTATTCGCTGATGCGATTAAAGCGTTCTTACAAGGAACAATATTGCTTCATGGGTTCGATTATTGAGTATGCCAAAGTTATGCTTTCACCTGACAGCAACCCAGCAAGACCGGTTACGTTCACGAGAGGCATCAAAAGCTATTAGCGATCATCTGAACATGTTCGCAAATTCCTGTATTACCGATCTCGCAGGTTCTTTAGCAGATAAGAGATACTCAAGGAGCACAAACAGGTGTGGCAAAGTATCGGAGGTGATCACTATTGCTAGGAGAGGGAACTATGGTAAGGCAGTGCGGCGGCTGATGTCAAACGATCTTTGTTACGCTTCGCAGGAAGTGTGAGAACGATTGGTTCAATTACACCCCCGTCAGAGTGTCCAAGGTGAGTTTCCGTCAATGCATCCGGATATTCAGCGATGCAGTGATATAAGTGACGCTATACAAGTAGACCGATACCTTGTGTGGAGAGCCATCCAGTCATTTCAACCGTCAACTTCACCAGGTTGCCTAGGGTGGCGTCCTGAACATTTGCAGGACATGATTGCAGCGGATTGTGGGGGCAGCTTATTGGAAAGGCTTACACAGCTTGTCAACCACTTATTGGCGGGGCTTGCCCCAACTGAGCTTGCGCTGTGGTTAGCTGGAACAGCATTGATAGGAGTGCCTAAAATAGATGGAGGGGTTCGGCCAATTGCTTCGGGTGAGACGCTGCGTCGACTTTGCGCCAAATGTATCTGTATGAAGCTGAGAGGTAGCTTTGCACGGATTCTCCGCCCGACACAACTTGGTGTCTCGACTCCTAACGCCATTGAAACAATAATACACAAAGTACGAAGATTCACACATCGTATAGAAACCGACTTGATTGGGTTTGGGCCAAGATGGACCTGTCCAATGCATTCAATTGTGTCAACCGATCATCAATGCTAGACGAGGTGTTTGATCTCACCCCAGAGATTTACCCATGGGTTAGCTGGTGTTACGACAAGCCATCAAATCTAAGGTTTGGAAACATGGAACCTCTAATATCAGAGCAGGGAGTTCAACAGGGCGATCCTTTGGGACCTTTTCTTTTCTCTCTAGCGATCCAGAAGATGATTACCCAGCCCAATGATAGTGAAGGAATCGAAGTTAACTGCTGGTACCTCGATGACGGCATCGTTGGAGGCAACCCTGAGGCTGTGGCTAATACCCTCAACAAACTAGAGAAGGCGTTCCACGTTTTGAACCTGAACTTAAATTGGGCAAAGACTGAAGTTACCGGTGATCCGGTAGCTGTTCGGAAATGCATTTCGCTGTGCACAGAACGTCCATCTGCAAATATGACATGTAATTTTCATGTGCTTGGAACACCCATTGGTGACGATATTTTCGTAAACTCACACCTGCACGAGCAAGCTTTCCCCAAGCTAAAACAAGCAATCGACGCTGTTTCTTCGCTTCCAGATCCGCAGATTGCATATTTGCTGTTGCGTCATTGTGTCGCCGGCCCAAAGATCAATCATTTCAACCGTACAATTCCACCCCTAGTAATGGAAAGTTTTTTACACAGGTTTGACCAGGAAGTCATGCAAGCCTTTGAGCAAATAACAGCGACTCAATTAAATGAGGCCACTCGACAACAAGTTGCGCTCCCTCTAAACCTTGGAGGACTCGGTCTGCGAAGTGGAGAGAAGCACTCATTTTGCGCGTATATCTCTAGCATATTGTCGGTTGCACGGAATGGATCGCGCGACCCCAGAGAGTACGTAGGTTATTACGACACTTTGAGTCGGATGGTCAGTATGTTACAAAATGAGTTTGAACCTCTTGCCAACACAAAACAATCACGAATGTCATTTATGGTCGATAAGAAGTCACATGAATGCTTGCTCGGTCAAGCGAACCAATTTGATAGAGCGCGACTACTCGCAATAGCAAGACCGCATGCAAGTGCCTGGCTGCAAGTAACCCCCTGTCAAATCCAACGAGTAGATCTAACGCCGCCACAATTTTGTATCCTCGTGCGTCTATGGTTGGGACTAGCCATTTTCCCAAAGAAACATCGGTGCGACCGTTGCCTTCGTTCATCGGATATTTATTGTCTGCACGCGCTCACATGTCAATACGGGAGACATCAAGGCCTTCGTCATGATGGCATTCGAGATGTTTTATTCCATGCGGCGCAGAATGCTCGAATGCACGTCTCGCTAGAACCACAGAGATTATTGCCTGATCTTCGTGAAAGACCAGCCGATATTTTGATACATGGAGACCCCCCAGAAGCAGTGGATTTTGCAGTTACGCACCCACAACAGAGTGGTTTCCTGGCAGAAGCTGCTATTTCAGAAGGCTACGCAGCAGCGACATATGCTGATAATATTAAGGATCGAAAATACCGAGCGCGTATGGAGGCCCATGGTTTTGTGTTCACACCCGCTGTTGTTGAGGTGTTTGGAGGTTGGAATGTCAAGGGCGAACAATTAATTAGACGTATCGCTGGTAATGTTAGTAAATTTCGGGGTATTCCCTATAGCGTAGCGGTTACCAAGTTGTTCCAACGTACCTCAGTGGCCCTTATGCGTGGTAACGCCCGCGCGCTATTGGCCTCACTTGGAATATCCTACTCGTCTAGTTCATGGGGACGCCCTCCGGTAACCCATAAACCGCTCGAACGATTTTTCGAAGAAAGCCAAGATGAGATGCAAAAGTCACAAAAATAAGGTAGCATCGAAGATATGGTTGACAAGGAACTGAGCACCTTTAAAGAAAAACTTACTGACAGGGAAGATAGTGAGATGATCCATCTGACCACTGACGTATTCCTGACAGCAGAAGAACTCGAAAACGTTAATGAATCTTCCATTCCAAAAGACCTTTCCATTCCATCCAAAAAACAACAGCAGGAAGGTCTCAATCAGGGTTACAGCGAAGGTTCGCCTCTTAATATGGCGAAATGTGTCGATGACCTGGCAATCTCTCATCCGTCTCCAAACCACTTAGTCTTAACGGAGGAATTTTATTCACGAAATAATGGCCATTACAGCGACGCAGAAAGCCAACACGCGCCATCCAAACGAATTGTATCGCAAAGTCATTCACGTCCTATCGGTTTCCCCAATATAGGCAACAGTTGTTTTTTGAACGCTATCATGAGGTCCCTCTTTTGCCTCGATATGTTCATGATCCATGTTCGCACACAACACGCTTTCAGCGAGATTCTTAATTGCATTAGGAAAAAACGGGAATCAATTGACAATCAACCATTTGACGTAACACGATTCACAGTCAAAGCAATCAGAAAACGAAATCGGCAATATCGTACGGTTACGCACCCGCCTACTGACATTGAAAACCGCGTCGTTACATTTTTGGGACATATGAATTGCCTCGCCGACGTATTAGAACATGCAAATAGTAAACAGGGCACTGTCAAGAGAGCCCTACGGGGTATACTGGACCTGACCCCACTCGAGAAACTTAGACAACATGACGCACACGAGATGTTGCTCTCTATTTTTGACCTACTACCCGGTTGCGATGACCTCTTCTCGTTTACGGTGTGTAATACCCTACGATGCACTCACTGTGACGCAGTGACTCGATGAGAAGACGTGAGTTTCGATCTCTGTCTTGGTACCAGATTGGGCGGGGCCATGAAAGTCAAAGACGCTAACTCAATCCCACAGCCACGGCCCGAATGGAAAACTGACTATCCAGATGAGTGCGATCTAAATGCCTGTGTGCAAAAGAGGTTTGGTGATGAGATGGTTGACGGTTTCATGTGCATCCATTGCGGGAAGTATAGGTGTAAAGATCAGCCGAAAAATTAACTTACTTCCGTCAATGTTGATAATCTCCTTGCTTCGCTTCGGAATAGAGCCATGTCCTTACTCGGATGTGTTTGACGCAAGTACTCGGGACTGCAGCCGTGACATTGTTACTTCAAAGCTCGTGACAAAGGTAGCTATTCCAGAACATCTAAATATGTATGATTATTGCGTACAACCCTCGTTACCCACTGAATATATACTCCACGCGATAGTCAGCCACGAGGGGTTCTGTCCGAAGTTTGATCACTACATCTGTGATGCCAGGCTGCAAGTGCCCTGTGCACAGATACCACACGGATCTAAGAACAACGACCCCGTCTTTCTTTGGTTTACTTTTAACGATGACGTTGTGGACCGGTACAAGGACTTTAGCAAGTTACTGCAGGATCGGCAAAGGTCCGCATACATCTTGTTTTATCAAAGAAGTGATAAAGCCGCAAACAAAAATATGTGCAATGTAGAGATGCACTTGACGAATAAATACAGGGATCTTTGTAAGAGTTAAGTTTACTCAGAACAAACGAGCGGCGTGATGTTTTGCCCCCAGGCCGAAAAGAACAAAAACAGGAAGGGGTCAGGCGAGAAGCAGAGCGAAGCCCCCGACGAAAAGACGATGATGACGGGGACTGAAGAAAGAAGTGACGTCCGCTCGGCGGCGACTGGCAGCAGTAAAGCGCGAAAAGGATCCAAGCGGAAATCCAAATCAGACAGAAAGCGATCAAAGGAAGTGGGGAGGAAAGAGAATATGAACGGAAAATCGGCGTCGAGTGAAAAGAACGACATAAAACGTAAGAAGAAGATAATCGAATCGGAACAACCGAAAAAGGATGCGAAAGTCGAGACAGTGAATGGTAAGAAAAGCAGTTTCGGTAATCCCATCGAAAAGACAAAAAAGAAGGAGGAAGTCACGAAACCGCTCACAATGGCGGACAATGAAGAGACTAAAACAATAGTGGGCGCAAAACATTAACAGTTGTAACACTTTTATGCTTTTTTGTTTTGAATCAAACTTGTAATAAGTGTGGAGTTGTGTTTATATCAATCATAGATATTTCTTAGATCACTAAGAAATTTTTCTATCTCTGTTTTTCCTTTATCCCATATTACAAATATATCATCTATGTAACGGCACTATTTAGTTGGACGAATCTCTACTGTCAAAATAAGTTTTTCTTCAAGCCAATGCATGTATAAAATAGCAAAAATCGGTGCGACAGGTGTCCTAATCGCCGTACCATTTCTTTCTATATAGACACTTACATTGAATTCAAATATATTATGGTACAATATTAAATTCAAAGATTCACAGATAAAGTCCACTTCTTGTTTTTCAAATTGTTGTTCAGCCAATAAATATCTAATTGCTGTTATTCCTTCGTCAGTAGGAATGCTTGTGTAGAGCGATTCGACATCAATTGTTAGTAGTATTGTATTGACCGTTATATATTGTTTAGCGTCAATGAATTTATTAAGAAAATCAGAAGTATTCTTAATATGTGAAGAGACAATTGGAAGCAAACAACTCGGAAGTACTAGAACATTCTGTTAACAGGGATTCAAACCACAAATGAATTCCACGCCTTATTATCGTATAACCCGACATTTGACTATCTGCCGAAACTGTTCGACAAAGCTATCCAGCAACTTGATGCCGAGTTGAAAATAAAGATCAAGCGACAACGTGTCCGTTTCAAATATACGGACAAGCTGTTAAGCCTGATGAAGAAAACTTCCAGGATCAATAACTACACAGAACGTGGAAGTAAGCCTTGTGGATACAGACCATGTGCAAACTGTTCGGATATGATCAACACGGCTGAATTTTAAAGAATGGCGATGGGTTTAACATATAAGATCCACGGGCAGTATACATGTAAATCAGACTGCTTAATCTACGACCATTTTTGCCTAGACTGTTCAGCCCAGTATATTGGTCAAACTAGGACGAAATACAGCGTAAAGGCTAACAACCACCGTAAGGATATGCGCACCAAACGATTGGGAGCAGACTGCGCTGTGGCTCATTTGGTCGAGAATCCAGATCATCGAATGTCTACGATTATTATCGAAGGTCCTGTAAAAGATAATTTCAAATGCAAGCGTCAGAAAAATACTGAATCTGTCAGTTGATGACAGATAAGTCATTAAATACTAATGACCAGCCTTTCAACGAACTATAGAAGCATGGTAATCGAATAAAAATCTAAATTCTTCCGGAGCCAGAAGTGTCACACGTCAGCTTTTTAAAATATATAGTTTCTGTAAATTGTGCTGTAGCACTGAATAAGGATCTATCGAAAGGTGCGAAACGTTTGCCAAAATAAAACTTTCTTGTAGTTCTGGTTCCAACAATTACTTGAAATATATATATAATTGTATATAATTATATATAATATATATTTAATTTCGACTATATATAATTACCGTAAGTAGATAAAAAACAGGAAATGAAGACCAAGAGCAATTTCTTGTAAAGCCTTTCGGGCTAACTGCCCTTCTATTTATAATATATATTATAATATATATTATATATATTCTATATATAGTATTGAAATGAGTAGAAAGACCCGACAAAAAGCAGTGCAAATATACTCAGACGTTTCGGGCTACTCGCCCTTCTTCAATCTAAAAATATACAACAAGCACATGTGTACATCATTGTTCATAGCAGACAACGTATAAAAATATAATTATAAAAGGACGATGGAGCGATCAAAAAGTTCATGTTACATCTTTCCATACGAAATGATAGTTTTCGTTGCAGCCATGTGGCGCTTCGGAGAAGAGAAGGCCGATTAGTTTTGTTCAAACGCCAATCTCTCGACATCATCTACTACGCCAATGCGAAACACACAGTAGTTCATGCAGTCAATCTCGCCGTGACTTAGAGCATGCGTCACTGCACCATCACTCGCAAAATAAGGTATAAACTCCTACCACCATTAGGACGAAAAATTTGTAATTATAATAAAGAATTAAAATCAATATGTAACGATAATATTAGAAACATAATGGAAACAGAATGCAATTGTAAAAGTCTTAATTTTGATAAAATAAATGAACATATATGTACCCACGAGGTCGTTCGGGAGAGTACCAGCGATCATGTTGTTGACTAGTGATGTTAGGCGTTGAAGCAAAACCCCGTGATCTACCGACAGCATATCTCGAATATGTTCTGCCCTCAAACCTAAACAGCCAGGAGAGGAAGAGGGTGGGAATGATGATACTGCGGCCTCAACTATGTCTGAGGCCGCAGTAAACCGCAGTATGCCGCTGTACCCACGTCGTCTTTGCGCTAAGTGTATTTGCTCCAAACTTCGACAGCGATTTGCCGAATCCCTCCATCCGCACCAGCTCGGTGTAGCGACGCCAAACGGAATGGAACAGATAGTACATCAAGCACGTCGTCTACAACAACTTCATGATCAAAATGTTAATTGGGTTTGGGCTAAAATCGACTTGGCTAATGCTTTTAACACGCTGAACCGGGATTCCTTCGTCAACGCGATTGATAAGAATTTTCCAGAAATTAGTCGTTGGACATCATGGTGCTACGGCACTACCTCAAGCCTTCGGTTCGGTAGCCTGAAACCTCTTCAGTCTCGAAGAGGGGTACAACAAGGAGATCCTCTTGGTCCAGTTCTATTTTGCCTGGCGATTGATCCGATTGTGGTCCAGATATCGGAGATTGAAGGTGTCAGCTTAAATAGGTGGTACCTCGACGACGGAATAATCGGCGGTACTCCTATTGCGGTGGGCGAGGCTCTGGCTCGTCTTGCTGCTAATTTTCCTGCGATTGGACTGTCTATTAACTGGAAAAAAACCGAAGTAATTGGTAGGGAAGACAAGGTCGACTTGATAATGAACAGATGCCCATGGATCACATTGGTCAACACCACAAAAAACTTTACAATTCTTGCAAGTCCCATCGGGTCTAAGGAACATTGTTCGGGATACCTTGTCGATGTTGTTCTACCATCCCTGCGTCAAACTCTGGACTCGCTCGAAAATCTCCCTGACCCACAAGTTGCTTTCATCCTGCTTCGTAGCTGCGCATCCGCTCCACGGGTAAACCATTTAATGCGCACTATAGACCCCGCCTTCGCCGAAGAGTTTTTCCGTTTGTTCGACCGCTTGATATTGAAGTGTTTTAGCAATATCACTTCTATTCAACCCGATAAGTGGGCGTGGATGCAAGCTTGCTTACCGCTGAAGATGGGAGGACTGGGCCTTCGAAGCTGCTTCCAACACTCTCAGGCAGCCTTCCTGTCTAGTGTAGACACTGTCGCTAGCCAATTAAATCTTGACCCTTTAACTTTCCCTGGGTACGAATTCGTTAAATCTATTATTCCGCAACATGTAGGCAATCCGCAAACAAATCAACGAGGATTATCTTGTCACATTGACGAAGTGTCGCGCAGCAGGCTATTGGAGAATGCCGATCGCTTCAATACTGCCCGATTATTGGCAGTTTCATGCCCACACGCGTGTGCTTGGTTACAGGCCGTCCCTAGCAAAGCCACACATATGAACTTGGCACCAAATGAATTCGTTGTGCTACTACGTCTTTGGTTAGGGTTGTCTCTCTGGAACAGTGATTATCGATGCAGACGCTGCCTTAGGATGGCAGACAAATTCGGCTTCCACGCCTTAACATGTCAGTTTGGAGGCCACCCTGGAATTCGACATGATAGCTTGAGGGATACAGTCTTTCAAGCAGCGGTTTCTGCTGGATTGAGGGTGGCAAAGGAGGTACCCAACCTTATTCGTGGTTTGCGAGAGAGACCGGCGGACATTCTATTTTATAAGGACCCTCCTTTAGCAGTTGATTTTGCCGTAACTAACCCTCAACAAAATGCTTATATTTCCATGGCTTCTGAGATCCCTGGCTATGCCGCAAGCAAGTATGCCACCTGTGTCAAGGAAAGGAAATATAAACGCAAATTAGAGGAGAATGGATACAGTTTTACGGCAGCAGTTGTTGAAACTTACGGAGGATGGAACCCCCAAGGGGAAAAGCTAATTCGTTTCATTGCTCGTTCTATGTCATGTAGAAACGGTACCCCGTATTGTAGCACAGCGGGTCAGTTATTTCAGCGCTTGTCCGTCGCACTGATGAGAGGAAATGCTAAAGCGATCCTCAAAAGTCTTGACGAGATGGGCCAACCCTTACTAGAGAAAAGTCTTGGATTTTGTGACGACCCATCTCCGCGACTCTTTTCTTTGAGCAACCTTGCACAGCCCGAGGCCCAGTCAGTTGAGATAGTTCATGACTCCAATATTCGGTCAGCTTCCGTCGTCAAAGGCGACCATTCTGAGGTTGACATGCCTGTCCTGCAACTCATGTCTCCACGACGACCTTCGGCATATCACTCAACATCTAAACAATCAAATAATGCTTCTTTGTCACTTCAGCAATCACCAACAATTAAGGAGGGGTTGATATCGCTTCAACCGAATATTGATCAACATACCTATGGAACTGCAACATTATCCAGATTAACACTTGCACCATTTTTGAACCTTCCATTTGGAAATTCAAATTGTACTGAAATACAACAAAATATTTTTGGCACTATTCAGACAAATCCACATGCAGTTCAAAACCTTCTAAGTAATAATTTGGCTCAAAGACTTATGAGTAATCCTGCATTGCTTAGTTCAATTAAGCTTAACAATCCACAAATGCAAAGAGTGAGGGAGCAGAACCACGAGGTTTCACAATTCGTTAACAATCCGGATTTAATGTGTCAAACAATGGAAATGATTCGTATTCCTACAACTATACAGGAAATTACGAGAAACCATGACAGAGCCCTGATTAACCTTGAGAGATTACCGAGCGGATATAAAGTTCGACAGAGAATTTATCGCGATTTTCAAGAACCAATGCTTAATGTGGCACATGAGCAGTTTGGCGATAACCCTCTGAATACTTATTCTAGTTCATCTGGTACAGCTAACACTAGTCAAGTAGGAACTGAAAATACAAACCTCCTGCCAAACCCGGTGGCATCTCAGAATACTACATTTCAAATCGATTCGTCTAGTTCATATGTATCTAATTCAAACCGTTTAGAGTCGCCTTTGCAATCTACGTCAAGCGAAAACACTAATCGGTATTCTACGATGAACCCTCAACAATTATT